>JACGDI010005252.1:1019321-1042668 GCA_014898725.1 Jacaranda copaia | reverse complement strand
AAATAAATAAAAAGGAATTGATTGTAAGAATTTTGGAAGTTTTGAGGTTGATTCAAAAATTGAGAAAAACTTGATTGACCAACATTTAGAAATTTTGTGGGTCAAAGTTGGATTATTATTGGTCAAAGGAGTCAATGTGAGATAATAAATAGTCTTGGGGTTGAAAAGAAGACACTTAAAACTTGAGTGGATTTAATTGAAGGCTGGGCTATAGTTTTAGGGGTGAAACTGTAGTTTTTGAAAGTTCAACTATATATATATATCAAAACAACCCCATATTTCTTCATTTTTCTCAACAAAATCCATTGTTTTCCTTCTCTAGCCACTTTCTCTGGCGAACGACAAAACTCACCATACTGTATACCATTTTACTCCTCTCAGCTCAAGAAACAAAAATATACCATTTTCCTTAAAACTAACCAACGAGGTGGCCAAAATTAAAGCTCAAAGTCATGGCTTTGGTGGTGGTGATGGGTTTCCCTATTTCAGCAATTGAAACTCATGTTTAACTACTGAGTTTTGTTAGGCTTGACTCAAGGATCACAACAGTAGCTTGAATGTCCAAAATGGACCATTGATGGCAAAATAATTTGAAGAAAATTGAGCGCTGGCGTTTGTGGCGGAATTTTGATTTTTCGATCAATTGACCGGCCAAATGACATCGGAATCCAAAATTGTTTGAGGGTTTGATTCATGGAGTTGAGGAGCATTTTTTGGCTGTGGTGGTGATATTTTTCAGTGATGGTTGGGAGAGACAGATTGCTCGTCTCGACTCAGCGATTGTGTGCATGTGGGTTGACCGTTAAGATTCTTTGCTGATAATGAGAAATTTGGGTAAATGGCTGGAAATGGGGTTAAATTGTATGTATGTGTATTTATATACATTCCAAGCTTTGCAATGCTTTGTATAATAAGGAAAAATGCGGATTTGATCGAAAACATGGTCATGCATATAATTACATAAGTTAGTGAACCCGAATTTGAAATGTTATATGAGAATCTTGGATAATTAAAGTTAATTAGGTAATTAGGTTCTAATTTTGTATAAATGAGTACTAAGTGGTGAATTTGGACTATTAATAATAGTTGCATTAACATACTTGTCTTTGTGTAACGTTACAAGATTAATTCCATAATTAAGGACCCAATTGTATCTTTTTTTTAGAACTGATGCAACCTAAGAATATTTTTTGTAATAATGGCACAATTAGGAATAATACCTATTGATCATGTCGAAGCTAATCATTGAGGAATAGTACCGATAGTATTATGTCTAGTTTTAGATTGTTGTTTATACGATTATGATTGTGAGGACAATGGTGATTTTGATAGAAATCCCTTTCTTTTGATTAGATGACAAAGAGCAAGATTTTACCGGCTAGTAACTCAGAGTAGGTTTTGCATTTCATGATTTTAAGTTGAGGGTCTACTAACTGATACTATTCTATTTAAGCTTACTTGTAAATTGTTGCACCATGTGAGGGTTCTCCAACCTGATAATTATTTTGATCACAGCCATCTATTTACTGTTTTGGTTATTGACTTGTATAAGCTTTTCATTGAGTTTTTGCTGTTGATATTAGAAAGATGTTAATTCCAGTCAACGTTTGATAATTCTTTTGTCAATGGCAGAGAATTCAATTCTGATAACTATATCAAAACATAAAGCCAAAGTTTTTTCGAATTTTATTTAAGTTTTGCCCGTTACTCATGTTCCTTAATCTTTTCCACGTCTTGCTGTGGATTGCAAAAATTAGCAGCACTTTACTGTTTTATGTGATTAGCAGAAACTTTTTGCAGAGCTACAATGGAACAATCTAGCCACTAAAACTCCATCTTCCTTTTCACCATTCAAAATGGCGCAGTACCAATGCACTTCAATCCTCTGCGCAGCGATTAACTGCATCACTTTTTTTAAGTTCTCTGTTGGCGTAGATACACTTCTTTCAAACCAAACAATTCTTATTGGGCAAACTTTGATTTCTCAAAGCCAAATTTTTGAGTTGGGAATTTTCTCCCCTGGAACATCCGGAAATAAGTTCTTGGGGATATGGTATATAAGCACACCGGGTATGGTCGTCTGGGTTGCAAATAGAAACAATCCCATCACAGATTCACATGGAGATGTACTCTAAACCATAGCCGGAAATGGAACTCTAGTTATAAGCATCGCTGGAAGAATTATCTGGTCGGCAAAGTCTTCTGGGGTGGCATCAAATGCAATTATGCAGCTCTTGGACTCTGGAAACCTTGATTTTTTTGACGATGCTAATATATCTTCTTCAGATACGAGCTACATATGGCAGAGTTTTGATTATCCAACTGATACCTTGTTATCAGGTATGAAGTTAGTAGATGACATTGATGCTGGTCTGCACAAGCATTTGATAAATAGGATCGAAAACAAGGGCTTGTCTGAGCTGGTGATTTTGAGAGGGAAAATGAAATGGTTCCGAACTGGAAAGTGGAACGGGATTTCCTTTTATGGTGTTCCACGCTTTCCCAATCTCATTTACAGACCTGAATTGGTTTTCAAGAAAGGAAGATTGGTATCTATCTCAGAGCATCAAAACAGCTCAATCGTCAAAAGAGTAAGACTACAGCGATCTGGTTCGCTCCAGAGCTATACTTTAAATGCAAGAAAAGCTAAGTGGAATCCTGTGTACACAAGTCCACGGGACACATGTGAAGAATATGGTCAGTGTGGTCCGTATGGTATCTGTAGAATTGACAAAGTACTAAGATGTGAGTGTTTTAGGGGATTTGCCGCTAAGTTCCAAAAAGATTGGCACCTTCAAGATTGGTCCGGTGGATGTGCTAGAGTTACACCATTGAAATGCCAGAATGGAGATGGTTTTCTTGAGCTTGGAGGGCATAATTTATCCTGATATGTTGAAGTTTTGGTTGAATAGCAGCATGAGCCTCAGAGAATGCCGAGCTGAGTGTTTAAGAAACTGTAGCTGTGTTGCATATGCTAATCCATACATCACTAATGGAGGCAGTGGCTGCTTAATGTGGTTTGGGGATCTCATTGACATCAGAGAACTCTCTGAAGCAGATAGTATGCAGAAAATCTATATCCGCATTGCAGATTTAGAGCTAGGTAATCAACTCTATTTCTAATCTAACCACTTCTGAGACTTGTCTTCGGCTTCTGATGTCAGTAAATAAATCAGTCAAGTGTTTTTGCTTGTAGTTTCTAGCACTGATTCAGAGGAGGAGAAAAAAAGGCCTATAAAGCTTATACTGATATCAACTGCTTTGGGAGTTCTTGTCTCAGGCTTCATTAATGGAGGTATATTTTTAGTGAAAAGACTAAAGAGGATAGGTAATAACACTGGACTCTCATACTAGACTACAGAAAATCTACGATTCGTGTTGAAATCTGCACTGAATCAGAACTTGAGGCATTATCTTCTATCTAATTTACCTTTTCTCCTTCAGCAGCAGAAAAGAACAATGAGGATCTAGAATTACCTTTGTTCAAGTTGGCAACTATTGTGGCAGCAACAAACAACTTTTCCAGGGAAAATATGATTGGAGAAGGAGGTTTTGGTCCTGTTTACAGGGTAATTTACTTTATGAGAGTGGTTAAGGTATCACAGGGAACAGAAACATTATTTTGACATTCTGGCTCTTGTAACAATATGAATAAACAGGGGAACTTGTCAGCAGAAGAAGAAATAGCTGTCAAAAGATTGTCAGGAACTTCGGTGCAGGGTCTTGAGGAGTTCAAAAATGAAGTTATCCTGATTGCTAAACTTCAACACAGAAACCTTGTCAGACTACTGGGATGTTGCATTGAAGGAGAGGAAAGAACGCTAATCCATGAATACCTGCAGGATAAAAGTCTGGATTATTTTGTTTTTGGCACAGTCTGATATATACTTCATCTTGTTGTTTGTTTGTAATATCCCTTAATTTCACCTAACCAAATTCTGGACATTGATGCATTTGATGTTGATATTCACAAGGTATTGTATTCAATCATGCACAGATCAAAATCAAAGGACACTTTTGACATGACCTAAGCGCTTTGACATTATCATGGGAATTGCAAAGGGACTGCTATATCTCCATCATGATTCCAGATTAAAGATTATTCATCGGGATCTCAAAACAAGCAATATTTTACTAGATGGAAATTTGAATTCAAAAATTTCAAACTTCGGGCTAGCAAGAATTTTTGGAGAGGATCAATCTTTTGCTAGAACAAAAAGAGTTGTCGGGAGACATGGTAAGCTTCCTTATATCTCCAAAAAAAACTTCGTTATTTTCAAAGAGAACCTTATGTCCAAAAATTTATGCATGCGGTGGGTATATGGCTCCAGAATACGCAATTGGTGGGAAATTCTCAGTGAAGTCTGACATCTTTAGCATGGGAGTGGTATTGTTAGAGATAGTGAGTGGAAAAAGGAATAGAGGCTTCGACCATTGCGATCACTGTCATAGCCTATTGGGACATGTAATTTTCTTGCTGTTATGCTATATATGTCTTGCCGATATCACTGATATGGCACTTCTGAATATCAGAGAAAGTTATCATACTTAATTGGGGCGTGCAGGCATGGTTGCCATGGAAAGAAAACAAGATTATGGAGCTAATGGATGAATGTTTGAGTGATATATTTATTGAATCTCAAGTGAAGAGATGTATACAAGTTGGGTTATTATGTGTTTATAAATTTGCAGAAGATACATCTGTGCTTTTCATCTTAGGAACTGATGGAACAATTCTTCCCGAACCTGAAGAACCTGGATTTTTTGTCGAAAGGAGTTCCATTGGTGTAAGAAGAAGGACATTCACAATTAGTATGAGGTCTCAGAAAGGAACAATGAGCATCACAGATCTGGAGGCTAGATGACGAGGTTTCAACATATATACATTATTTGACTACTGTCTAATTTATCACTAGCAGTGAGGTCCAAATGCATTGCATATCTAGGGAAAGGAGGAGTTCATTTCTTGGTCCTGTGTGCACGATTCTGCCCAAAAGCAATTACGACAATTGATTCTCTCGTTTTTTTGGCAGATCTTTGTAAGTAGTGTTTCACTGTTTCTTCTTAAATGATTTATCAAGTCTCCACAAAATGGAACCTCAAACTGTAAGATATTTCTTTGGTTAATGAAAAAAATTTCTAATTCAAGTGATTTTGTTGTTTATAAGAGCAAAGAGGAATTTTCCTACAGTGACATAACCTCAAATTTTGGTGTGTGAAATTTTGAGGTACTGCAGAATGTGGCCATGCGTACATCTGCAGCTTTTTCTGTAAATAGTGTGTATATAAACTTTGGTCTTTTTTTAATTCAACTAAATGTATTTTGGGTTCATTCCTAATTTCTTTTTCGATGGCAACTCGTCTTTCTTGGTAGCACAAGAATTGCTGGAGATTTAGACAGAAAAAATTCGAGGCTGATGGAGGATCAATAGGCTGTCGGACCAACGGCGGCTCTGTGGAATGTTGATGTTGAATCCATTCGGACAATTTGAATTTGTAAGGAAAGTTGAAGCTGATGTGATCATATTGAGGGGAGGCAAAGGGGGCCTCGTCGTCGCAAGTAGTAAATGCGCTTCCCATGTGCTTGAAGTTGAAGGTTTGACGGCATTCGTAGTTATCATTCATGTTCAAGATTTTAAGAAGATATGTAAGTAGAAGAAATTCGGCTCCTACTTCAATAAATTTGCATAAGATAGATATATTAATATACGTTCTGAAATGACCAAAGGAAAACATATAAAATGAATGGAAATTATGAATCTGCGATGGAACATTTATTTAGATATATGCAGTTAAATTCTTGTTTTAGAAGGATTAGAGATTTATAAGGATATAGAATGTTGAAAAGAGAACGAAGTCCAGGCAGAATTACCTTTACTTGTGAATATACAGAATTCATACATTTATTATATATTTATGAAATAAAAATAAAACATGAATTATGTGCACCAATTAGTATCTCTATCATTGTTGCGTCATTAAGTTAAATTTAATAATATATGTACTAATTAGAGATTTTTTGGCATGATCCTAGCTGTTTTTACATCTAATTAACTGGAAATTACGTGATCATGTATCATATCATTCCTAACAAACAAACACAGATATTTATGAAAATAATTTTCTTGATAACCAATCATAAACAAGGAAATCACTTTCTTATTCGATCTTAAACTAACAAATTGGTCCTTTGCATAGTTATTTCCAATTTTTGAGGCAAAATAGGTTTTTATCCCTTTGTGAAAATAAAAAAGTACAAAATACCCCCTTATATTAAAAAGGTATTCCTCTTTATGTTTTTAAAAAAGTAGCAAATTACCCCCCGTCCTGTGGTATAATTCATGCTCAACAAGTGCAATCGTTTCTAGAGTTTTTCTATTTAGATGTTAAATTTGCCCATAAATATCAGCCGTTAGATAAATTAAATTAATAGTTCAAATTACTTCTAACTATACAAAAATATAAAATATTATAAATATATATTTAAATGTATACATATTTATATATAGTTAAATATACATATGTATATTTGCATACACATATTTATATATATATATATATATTATATGTCTATAAATACATATAAATATGCACATATAAATATAAATACATATATTATATATATAAATAGACCTTGTACCTCCCCCTCATAATCCCTTCCCATCCCACTAGCGGCGGCCACTCACAAGGCAGATAGCCATGTCTGCCTCTGTAAACATAGCCACGGAGGCAACCTCTGATAGAGGAATGTGAGCAACCATGGCCATTTGCAGCCACCTCTGTGAGCAGAAGCCTTGTAGAGGTTGCCTAGCAACTCGTGAACGCAGCTATGGTTGCTGCGATGGTAAGTAAGGTAAGGTGGGGGTGGTATCTTTATGTTTATGTTTATTTATTAATATATATTATATATTAATATATACATAAATATATTTAAGTATTTAATAAGGTTGAAAGTTGTTTTTAGTGAATTATGTAGTGCTTGGTCTAATTAGACCAGAAAAGTTGAATGATCTAGCAATTATGTATTCTTGGGCTGAGATTTGTGACCAAATGCAAATGTCAGACTAGCCAAGGTGTTCTTAGCTAAGGCACTCTGGCGCGCAAATTAGTACTAATTGAGTAAGATAATCAAGCAATTGAGTAAGAGCATATAGTATATATAGCATACCTAGAGAGTGGTTAACATTTGGGTATTTATAGCCTTCTCTAAGGAGATGATACGTTTAAAATGCCCCTATCAAGTATAGAGAGCTCTTGTTCTTACTTGAGAGTTGTTGGTCATTTCCAATCTTGGTACTATTCTAGGTGGCATAATCTCCTATTTTTTAAGGTGACTAGTGCTCTGGAGGTGTGCCCCCTGATAGAGTTGGTGGTAGAGGTGGTACTAGGGTGGCACGAGCCATTAATGCAGAGGCACATTGCTTGTTAGAGCATTGAATGTGGCAAGAATATGATTCGATGTCGGAGTGAGTACTCTAGTTAGCAGTGATCAATCAAATAAGGTGGTCGACCAAAGGGTCGACTGAATGAACTAGGTGACTCGAAGCCTCTTGTCGGGTAGGGTTGAGAACTATTTGCTTGTCCTAGCGATTGCGGTCAAGTAACCTAACCCAGCTAGGTTTGGAAGCACAATTGGGCTTCGAATGTTAAGTAGGCCTAGAAACCCTCTCTAGAGTCGATAGCTTATTGGGTTGGGCCTGTTGGGCTATCTCATATCATAAGTCCCCCTTACTTGTGGTCCTGATCGAGCTTGTCAATGAAAAAGAGCAAGGAGTAGAAAATTAAATAACAGACTGTCAACTAGGGTTTTTGATTACTCGACTAAGATTTTATGTGTTTAATGTGTTAGTTATGTTGTGGTATACGAAGCGCCAAAAGACAACTATGCAATTATTACTGCTGCTTGGGTTTTCACGTCTGAATGCCTATAAATAAGTGGGGTAGAAACATTTATTTTTGACTTTTACTAAATCCGATTTGGTTGATTCTTGCACTCAAAAACCTTAACCCTTTCTGCATTTTAGAGCCTTCTAGCAAAAAACTATACATTTTTCTCCAAGTTTTTACTTTCCTTCATTTACTTTTTAAAGATATTGAGTTTATCAGATAGCGAGGACACTAGGTCCTAAAGTGTACACTTTCATGGGGAGATAGGGGGTGAGAGTGTGTCTGAGAGTACATTTGATAGTTTATCCAGTAATAGCTCAACCTTTAGCATCTTGAATGTTGAGAGGGCTATTTCTGGGGGCGAGGCTGGCCCAAGTAAAGTGCCAGCATCACATGGTCGATTATTCACCCTTGACTATTATAGTGAGATAGTTTCTAAAATCACCCCCATTGACTTAGTTTGAATTAGAGAGATGCATCATATTCTAGAAGAGTAGAACTCTTAGTACTTGGGCCACAGGGTAGGATGCATCAATCTCTGAGGGGGTGCATAACAGTGTTCGAGGAGGAGTTTGGATATGGCCTTAGGTTTCCTCTAGCAACTGCAATAATCAACCTCTTGGGGGGCCTCGAAGTTTGCATAATACAACTCCTACCAAATTGCTTTGCCACTATATATAGTTTTGCTATGCTAATACATTTGCTTGGCTAGCCAGCTTTTTTTGTCAATTTTGCTAACCTGTCCTATTTGCCCATGTCTTGGAAGTCAAGTAGTACCAAAGACTTCGGGTTTTATTACCTGATGGCGCGCCTGTGCTGAAAATTTCTAGTAACCCCCTCCTTATTATATGGCCAAGAGTGGAAAAAATACTATCTGTATGTTCGAGGACCTAATAAGTTTAACATTCCTAGAAGGTGGTGGAGGGGGCACGTCGAGATGCCGAGACCAAACACCAAGCTGGCCCAACACTTTTGTTTGGGATATGGTTGAGTTTGGGCAGATTGAGGCCTTGATTCTGACTAAGGAAAGATGTCTGGTGTTGGTTGGCTTGTTGTCGATTGAGCTGAACTTGCCCACAGGCGACTAGCTAGATAGAAATCCTTGTAAACTATGATAATTGTGTATATTCATGTCCTTCTTCTCAGTTCTAATTACTTTTGTTTTATCCTTTATTAGCAGATCGAGACAAGATCATGGCTCGCGATTGACTAGAGGCATTAGCTAGAGCCTAGAGATATGATAAGCACCATTAGGTGGTCACTCGATGAGATACATCTCCTACGATAGAGCCAGCTTCCTCGACTATTGCCCTAGCCATGCTACAAATCAAGCAGGCGTGCCAACACGCTAGATCAATGGAGGAAGTTTGAAGCACCCCCACAGGTCGGGGTGAGAGACAGATGACCAAACAAGGAGGTTTGATGCCTAAAAGGATAGTGGGCGAGAAAGGCATAGGCATTACCTTCGAAATAAGTAATGGGCAAGTCAACATCGCCAAGTACGTGCTACTCTTAACTGACTTTATGGGTGGTGTGGTGGGGCCCTTACAGCCTGTACGAGCCGTTCTACCCCTTACATTAGCGATGCTTGAGCCCAACCAGGACTTGTAGGAGGGTGCCCAGGTTAGTCGATCTGAGGGTTCTGGTTTAAGCTAGAATCAAAATTCCAACTCTTTTTCTTTTCTTTTCTTTTCTTTCCTTTTTTTTATGAAGGTTGTCCTTCTATTGTAATGAGCATTTTACTTAATAAAATATTACTCTGATTATACTCAATGTGTATCCAATCCATTTTACATCTTTCTTGTTGAATTCAATTATTTTGTCACAATTGTGTGGTTGATAGATTGATAACTACGTTAATTAACAAGAAAACCAACAACTTTATCGTTGATTTAGGTTACTATTAAGAGATACACACGATTTTGTTGAAGTACATTCAATGATCTATTTTCAAAATTTTCCTCAATTTTATAGTTGAGTTTCATTACTTTTGGTCGAGTTCGAAGATTCTTAACTCTGTAGCATTGCACTGACTTGTTGATTGACTATAGGTTTAATTGCATAGTTTAGGCTAAAAAGCCTTAAGTTAGCAGTATGTAGTTGCTTTTAGGTTATCTATGGGGTCGACTTGAAGTTAGGGCTTGGGGCTTGGAGCCTTGAACTTGCAGTTGGAAGCTACTTTTGGGTCGACTATAGGGTCAACCTAAAATTGGTTTGGTAGCTGGAAGCTACTTTTGGGCCGACTACGGGATCGACCTAACACTTGATTTGGCAGCATGAATCTACTTTTTGGTCAACTATAGGTTCAATTTGAAACTTAATTTGGTAGCGTGAAGCTACTTTTGGGTCGACTACTGGGTCAACTTGAAACTAGAATTTGTGCAAGGCAGATATAGCTATGGCAATACAAGTGAAAGATAGCAGCATTGGAGGAACTTTATTTATATAACAGAATACGAAGATGATTACTGTGTGCTTTATATATATAATTTCTTCAAGTTGATGGCATTCCATGGGCAAGGGAGCTCATCCCAATCGATATTAGCAAGTTAATAAGTGTTTTGCTTTGATACCTTTACAACTATATAGGGTCCCTCCTATTTCGGGTCGAGTTTGCCAACATTCTTAGATACTTCCATCTTTTTGAGAACAAGGTTTCCAACCTTAACATAGCCTGACCCCTTTGTTCTAGTTGTCTGTCATCTTAGATCTATAATGCTGCATGGTATTGTAGGCTTCATACCTTCATTCATCGGTAGCCTTGAGGTCAAGTTTCCTTTCTAATGTGTTCTTGAGCATATGGAAGTGAATCACTCAAGCTATATGTTGTATGAGTTTTGAGAGGATGATTGCCTTAGACCCATAGACCAAGCTATAAGGGTTGTGAGCTGTAGCTGTGCGGGGGGTTGTCCTGTACACCCATAACACTCCTGGGAGATTGTTTGCCCAACTCGACCTAGTATCTTGGATTCTAGCTTTCAGGTGGTCGAGAATTGTCCTGTTTATCACTTCTGTCTGGCCATTCAATTGAGGGTTACCCACTAAAGTAAAATATTGGGTGATTCCCAAGGCCTCGTACCAACTTTGAGTATTTCTGCTCTGGAATTAGGTCCTATTGTTTGAAATGAGGATCTATGGTAGATCAAAATAACAACTGATGTTTTTTCAGATGAAACTTTTGATGGTTGCGTTAGTTATCTTTAGGATAGCTTCGACCTTGACCTACTTGGTGAAATACTTAACAACCATAATTATAAACTTACGTTAACTTGTCGACCTTAGTAATGAGCCCAAAATGTCAATCCCCTACTAGTCAAACGGCCAAAAAATTTGAACATTGACCATGGGTGTGGTGGGTTGATACGGGAGGTTTGAATGAACTTGGCATGATGGACATTTTCGAGCAAAATCAACAGCGTCTTTCAGTAAGGTTGGCCAAAAGTATCCATACTTGATATTTCATGAGTGAGGGATCTTTCCCCTGAATGGTTATTGCATATAACAGCGTGGATATCTTGTAAGACCTCACGAGTTTGGTCGAGATCCAGGCACCTTAGGGCTGGTCTAGAGATCAATCTTTTATATAGCTGGCCATGCTCATCGAGTGCAAACTTGACAACTTGTCCTTAAAGGTGACGAGCCTCATTTTTGTCTTCGGGCACTGTGCCATGAGTTAAGTAGAGTTTTATCAAATCTTGCCACAAAGGAACTGTCTCCTCGTTGCTCCTTGCCAAGTTCTTCTCGAAAGGGCCAATCGATGGCTTATCAGTGACCAGAAAAGTTATCGTCCTGTCTCTTGTGCCTCTGATCAAGCTAGCAAATTTAGACAAGGCATCTGCGCATTTATTTTTAGATTAAGGTATCTAATTTAGGGTGAATGTTTAGAATGATTGCTATAATGTTTTGACCTTCGCCAAGTATCGGCTCATTATTGAATTTGTGGCCTCAAAATTTCCCTCAAACTGTTCTGCTACCAACTAAGAGTTCGTGAGTGCCATCCTCATTCCAACAAGGAGGGCCTTGTATTCTGCCTCATTATTAGTAACTTCATAGTCTAGTTTGATCATAAAATCATACTCCTTTACTATTGGGGAATGGAGAGCCACTCTAACTCCCCCTCCCAATGTGGTGGATGATCCATCAATGTGCAAAGTCCAAGCAAAAAGAGTTTTACTACTCTTTTTTGGGAGATCGATCCACTCGGCAATGAAGTTCGCCAAAACCTATGCTTTGATGGCTATTTTGGGTTGGAAGGTGATATCAAATTCTCTTAACTCAATGGCCCATTTTGTTAACCTCCCAGATGTGTTTGGCTTTAAGAGCACTTACTTCAACGACTAGTTCATCAGTACTATCATGGCATGAGATTGGAAATTTAGGCATAGCTTTCGAGCTGCAGTGACTAATGCTAGGGCAAACTTCTCGATCTCCAAGTAGTTATGTTTTGATCCTTGGAGCAACTTACTACAATAGTAAATTAGTTGATGACTTCCATCTCTGGTCGAGACCAAGACCGAGTTGATCAATGCTTTTAAGACAACCAAGTATATGTGAAGTATCTCTCCAAGTTTAGATTTTGCGAGCATGGGGGGTAAGCACAAGTACTATTTTAATTCAACCAAAGCCCAGTCACATTGTTTGCTCTACTAAAAACCCAACTTCTTGGCATTTCTGAGAATTTTAAAGAAATATAGGCTCTTGTCAGCCAATTCAACGATGAATCTTCTAAGGGCGATAATTCTCTCAACCAGTCGCTGTACATCTCTAACTTTTTGAGGGGGAGCAATATCCTATACGGCCTAAAGTTTCTATGAATTGGCCTCAATACCCTATTGATTGTCCGCATAACCCAAGATTTACCTATTTGAAGCCCGAATGTACACTTGTTTGAATTCATCTTCAGATCAAACGCTCTTAATATGGTAAAAGTGTGATTGAGGTTGAGTAAATGGTCATTGGCCTTCTCTATTTTTACAATCATATCAACAACATAAACTTCTATAGACTTGCCAATCTCATTCTTGAACATAAAGTGACCAATCTCTAGTAGGTTGCTCCAGCATTTTCAAGTTCACATGGCATGACTAGGAAGCAGTAAACTCTATTTGGAACTACAAAAGAGGTTTATCCCTATCTTCAAGGGCAATGAATATCTGATGATACCCTTGAAATGCATTCATTATACTTAATAATTCACAACCAGCCATGGAATCTAATAGTAAATCTATTCAAGGCAAAAGGTAAAGATTCTTAGGGCAAGCTTTATTCAAGTTAGTGAAATCATTACACACGCGCCATTGTCCCTCATTCTTGGGGACGAGTACAACATTATAAAGCCAAGAAGGATATTGAATTTTTATAATACAACATGCATCTATGAGTTTTATAACTTTTTATTCAATGATCTGGGTTCTCTCGATATTAAAAGTCCTCATCTTCTGCTTGACCGCCTTGTATGAGGGGTTGACATTGAGGTAGTGCACAATCACACTAGGGTTGATTCCTTAGATGTCAAATGTTTTTCAGGCAAAGATGTTGCTATTTCTCTACAAGAAATCAACATTATGACACTCTAAGTAGGGGTCCATATCTGTTCTGATTGTGGTAGTCTTGTCAAGTTTTCCTGGCTTAAGCTTGACTGTTTTAAACTCCTCGATGGGCTCTTCTTCAGTGTCTTCCAACTTTCTCTTTTTATTGGCTTAGCTCTCTTTGGGTTTCTCTACAGGGATGTCTCCCAAGGTCTTCAATTGCGGTCGAGTCTTCTGCTCACTTGACTTGACCGAAATGTTATAGCATTACTAGGCTTTCTTAATGTTACACAGTAGCTTGCTTATGCCAGTCGAGGTCAAGAATTTAATTTTTATGTGATAGGTCGACACAATGGCCTGAAAATTATTAAGAGCTGGTTGACCAATTATAACATTATAAGCAAATGGGGTGTTGACCACCAGATAATTTATCATCAATGTCCTTCTTTGGGAAGCCTCCCCAAATGACATAGAGAGGTTGATGGAACCCTTTAAAATGATTTTAGAGCCCCTAAACTCGACCAGAGGAGTATGCATAGGCTCAAATTTTAGTTGGCCTAGGTTCATCCTTTTCAGCATCAAGAGCAAGATGATGTTAGCCGAACTGCCATTAACGACTAGAACCTTTCTAACTTCAAAGTTGGCAATCTTTACAGAGACTACCATAGGGTAATAGTTTAATGGTTGATATGTTTCCCTTCAATGTGGGCCAGGTTGTTGTCAATGAAGAAGATGGGCTCTGCGCTCGTGGATCAGTAGAATGGTGTTTCGATTGGGGAGGCTTTGGTCGACTCTAGCCTCCTCTGAGTCTACCTCCTTGCTGACTTTGAGTCTTTCCCTGTGGGACCTCTTGTAATCATGTCAATCACTCCTCGAATAGGCAGTAGTATTTCTGGGTAAGTTTTTTTCTTTTATCTTCCCTTTTTAGGCTAACTAACCTTTTTCTATGGAGCGTTCGATTGATTTTTCTCCCTTCAACCTATGTGTCACTGGCCAAATATTTTTTGAGATGGCCCTACTTGATGAGCCTCTCAATTTCATCCTAAAAATTAAAGCATTCATCTGTGTCATGCCCTTTTTATTTATGAAAATGGTAATATTTCTTCAATTTTTTCATTACTTCAATCTTCGTCAGCTTTCTTGATTTCTTGAGGAGGTTGTCATGCTAGATTGAAAATAGGACCTCTCTCTTTAGGATGTTTAGTGGAGTATAGTCATAGAAGTGCTTTATTGGAGATCGACCTCTTTCCCTCTGTTTCTAGTCATCTCTCTCCCTATTTTTCTTTTTGTCAATCTCATGGCTTCTAAACTTCAACCTGTTCATCTCCTCATGGGTCATATGTCTCTTCACTAGGTTAAACAATTCCTCTATCGACTTCGGCTGCTCTCACACTAAAGTATTGGGGCATTCTTTGTGTCTGAGCCCCAAGAACATCACATTGATTAAAAACTCAATTCTAGGATTGTCAATCTTTAGGACCTCTATGTTGAACCTTTTAAAGAAGTCACGAAAGAACTCCCCCTTATTTTGCTTGACAGTGTGGAGATGGGAAGAGGGAGTTTTGCCTTTCGCTGACTGATGAACTAGTGCAGAAATTTATTGTAGAGCTAGTTGCAGGAGTATATCGATGATAGTTCCAGCTTAACAAGCCAATTGAGTGCTATACCTTGAAATGCGATCACCAACATCTTCGCATAGATATATTCATTATACCCATGCAATTGCATCATAAGTTCGAACAGCATTAGGTGTTTGTTGAGATCAATCAAGCTATCATACCGTGGGAGTCCAATTGGGACTTTAGCGTCAACAGCAATGCACTTGTCGATAATCGCTTGAATAAACGGTGAGCCTTTCTCTCAATGAGACCTTTGGGGGCCCTTTGGAATGAGCACCCTTTCAGTATTTCTCCTTGAGATCTCATCAAGGCGTTTGTTTAGTTGTTGCACTTGGTGGAAAACTTTTTTCCACTCTTCTTGATTAGCTTGGGCAATGTTTCAGTTAAAATGAGGCCTCACACAATCGACCTTATTGCGCTACGGGGCTTAAATGGGCTGGTTGCGTGATCTGCTAATTCATCTACTTCTTTGCACTAGTCCAATATTGAATATTTGACCCTATTACACTGCAAGGCTCGATTAGATCAAATGTGATAGTTTACAAAATCAATAATTTCTTCCCTTAACTTAGGTCACCCCATCTCTCTTTGGGGGTGCTAGGGGCTTGATTCTCTTCTAGCTATTGGTCGCCTAGACTCTTGGAGACCATAACTATCCCGGGGGGACCTTTCCTCTAGGGGTGGTAGTTGTGGAGTTGCACTGCTAGCTGGGGCTAGCACGGTTGTATACCTATTCAATCCTATAGAAAGTTGAGCATAGATTTAGGAAAAGATTTGTTCATTTATAAGCTGCATTAGTTGAGGCATGGTTAGCGTTACAACTTGCTCTTGTGGGGCGTTGGGGCCCGGGGCATGTAAACCTTGTTAAGGTTAAGGGGGAGGTGGAGATTCTATTCTCCTATTATCCTCCCTTTCGGATGTGGCTCTCCTAGTTTTTACCATTTTCTTAGTTGCAATCTCAAGTGTTCCTTCAGACGATGCCAAAATAATGAGGTTAAAAGTTATTTTTAGTGAATTAGGTAGTGTTTGTGTTAATTTGACTAAAGAGGTCGAATGATCCAGCAATTATGATCTTTTTTGGTTGAGATCTGCAACTAATAGTAAATGTTAAACTAGTCAAGGTGCCCTTGGCTAAGGCACTTTGACACGCAAGTTAATACTAGTCAAGTAAGATAATCAAGTAATAGGGTAAAAGCGTAAGATAATCGAGTAGTAGGGTAAGAGCATATAGTGTATGTGGCATACCTGGAGAGTGGCTAGCAATGGGGTATTTATAGTCTTTTTCAGGTAGATGATATGTCTAAGTGCCCCTATTAAGTGTAGAGGGCTCTTGTCCTTGCTTGGGATTTGTTGGTCATTTTCAATTTCAGTACTATTCCAAGTAGCATCACCTTCTATTTTTCAAGGTGAATAGTACTATAGAGGTGTGCTCTCACCTTCAATTTCAGTACAATTTCAATGCGGCAAAGATAAGATTTGACGCCAAAGCGAGCACTTTGGTTGATGGTGATTGACCAGACAAGGTGGTCAACCAAAGGGACAATTGAATGGACTAGGTGACTTGAAGCCTCTTGTTGGGTAGGGTCAAGAACTATTCGCTCGTTCTGATGGTTGCGGTCGAGAGACCCAGCTTAATTGGGTCTGAAAGCACAATTGGACTTTAGATGTTAAGCGGGCATGAAAATCCTCTTTGGAGTCGATAGTTTATTGGGTTGAGTCTGTTGGATTATCCCATATCAGTATTTGCAATACATTACATTTCTATATATTTTATATTTATATTTATATCATATTATAAATGCAACATGCCAATATATTATTATATTTATGTTTATTTATTAATATATATTTTATATAAATATATTTATTATTTATAATATATTATATTTCTATATATATATATATTATATTTATATTTATATCAAAATAAAAAATAGAATAAATTAGAAAGATGAAAATTAAAAATAATTTTTAAGTTTAAAAATAAAATATTGGCATGAAGGAAATGATAGAATATATATGAAATATAATTAAAAAATAAATAAATAAAATTAAAAATATGTGAAATAATTAGGGGTAGTACAGTCTTTATATATTAAAATTAGGGCTAAACTACAACAAATCATGAGCGGTGTGTATAATTTTAAAATCACAAGGAAATTTAGTGCCTATTTTTCTTTTCATAAAGGGTCTTTTTATAATTTTCCATTTTTAAGGGGGGTAAAATGCAATTTGCCCACAATTTTTATATATGTTAGATGAACTTTAAACATACCAATATTTTAATGTTGGCAATCATTAGATGGAAACTAAAAGATAATACATTTAAATTGAGTATTATTCTTGTATTTCTATTCTAAATTATACCATTTGATAATATATGTTTTTGAAGTGCAAATTTATAAGATTCAAAATAAGATTTGAAAAGTATATAAAGCTCGTTAAGAAAATATGATCTTTTAATTGTTTTTTAAGATCAAGCAATAGTCCTTATGTTAGGTACACTATAAATTTTAGTTACTGCATATTGCATTCACTTATAATCAATGACAGCTTAATGACGAATCAGTGATAAATTTCAATATAATTTTAGACAAAAAAAATAGTGATCTATTAGTGACCACCTTTGCTCGGTATTAATTCGGTCACTAATTAGTGAGTGAACTCTTTTTTGAATAATCAATATTAGTGACTATTTTATTTTATTTATATTTATGTATTTTTAGAGATAATAACATGTATATACATCTGAAAAATATATAAACATATACAATTTCATATATAAATATATATAACTTTTAAATACTTTTATGTTATTTTTATAATTAAACATTTATAAATGTATGTATAGATAAATGAAGAAATATAATAAGAATAATATTCTTATTCAAAAAAGAATATGAGAATTAATTAATATATATGCATGTTAATAATATATATAAGTATATAAACATACATTATTAGTAAAAGTATATACTAATGCATAGATACAATATTATATAATAATGAGAGTATTTATTAGCATATGCATGTGTAATAGTACAAATATATGTATGCATTTATTGCTATACATATTAGTATCTGTGTACTATTTATAATATGTTTATGTATTATAATAAATATACTAAAAATTTGGAGATAATGATTATAAATAATAAATGTTGTATATATAAGATTGAAGAAAAATTTATACAAACATGACAAAAGAAATCGTAATTTTTTATGAAAATTTCCGATAGATTCCAAAGTATTTCAAATAGATTGTCCAAATTTCGACGAATTTTGGATGGAAATTTTTGTGTTGGAAAAACCCTTGTCGAACATCACTTTTTTTTTTTTTTTTACACTTTTCTGATAGAAAATTTTGTCGAAAAATTTTTTGATGGAATTTTGACAAGTTTTTTATGGATATTAGACTGTTTGAACAAGTTCTATTTTTGTCATCCTTTTGATGAAATAATCTAGCGAAAAATATTCCAATGGAATTGATGGATATTTTAAATTTTTTAATTAATTTTTGTTATTCTTTTCTAATAGAATGCATCACATTTTCGACAAATAATTATTAAAACTAATATTTAATTTTAACACTTTCTATGGAAAGATCCACATATTTTTGTTGGAAAATTAAATTTTACATATATTAATTATTTTTAACTTTCAACTAAAATTCCTCAGAATTATGTTGGAAATTTATTTTTCTTAAATAATTTTTCAAAGTTATTATTTGATCACACCTGTAACCTTTTGATATATCTTGTATATAAAATAATATTCAAGTGCAAAAAATGAAAAAATAACAAATAAATGGAAATGATAGTTCTAAAAAAAATAATTTTATAAATATAAGTCTTAAAAAGTAATAATTCTTAGTTGCACAAACATAAAATAAATATCCCATCTACTAGCTAGTAGCATCATCACCGAAGTCAAAATAGTCATCATGTTCGATGCTATGTTATTGTTGGTCATAATCGTCACCCTGCTTAGTGGAAGATGCTGCTAGTAGGGTGGGGATGAGGGCAAGCCAAAGGATCCAAATGGAGCATCCTTCCACATGACAAGCTAAGTGAGCATATCACGCTGTTCGTCTAATTGTGATGAGAATATGGTTTGCATATCCTAAGTATCGGCCTATAAACATGCATCCAAGCAAGCTTCCAATTTGGTTGTAATTGATGCACTCAACAGCTCCTCCAAAGGTGCATTGGTGTAGGAGGGCGGCTATTAGTAGCTTAGCCTATAAACCCACCCTTTTTTGTTGAGGCCACCTATAATATGAGTTTATGATTCAGTCTGAGACTGTTGGGTCCCTACACTATTCCCAACACCCTTGATTGAGATTAGGACTGAAACTCTTGCTGAAAGCTCTCCTTTAAGATAAAAACTAAATAAATAAATGCATTATAAATTAACTAATACAAGATTATGTCAAGTAACAAACTTACAGCAATTCTCTTGACCCCCTCATCTACTGAGCTCCTATTGAGCCTATATACAAAACAAGAATAACAAACATGTCATGCAAATATTATAGATAGAAGTTAATTTAACAAACATTAGGAAAGTAAGTGAAATTTACTAAAGACTAAAAGTTTGGAAACTTATTAAATGCTCGACATGTGTCCAAATAGATATTCTCCCTCCAATATGGTAGTATCCACCAGTCTCAAAAGCCTAATTCTTTTAAGCCTGCATGGACTTCTTTAGAAAATCTTGGAATTGCTAGTGCCAGCATAGGACATCCCAAGTGTCCTCGCCAATCCACTATAGCCTCTTGCCTATCTTTTGAGCATGGCCATAAATGTTGCTCAATCATTGACCTTTTTAGTATCGAAGGCCCTCTGCATATGGCCCTCATACTATGGGTCCCAATAGATATTTCTTTGTGAAAGAAAATAAAATAAGTTAGTGTACTCTCAACACATAGACATAATTTGTAAAAGTAAATATATTAATAACATGCATATACCTGCCACTCATAAACATCAAAGGTCAGTCTTAGAGGGCTCATGTACCCTGCTCTTGATCACCCTTGTCAAGAACTTGGTACTATCCACTGAGGGCATATACCTGTATAAATATTCTTAACATTAATATATAATTATTAAACCAATAGAAAAATAACATTTATATAATCATTCCAACTTATTTGTGGCATCCATTGGGATGTAAGTATACCTTGGTAGAAGTGTGGGATAGGTATTTTGATCCCCCTTCATCTAAAGTTTGATCAGCTGAGGAATCACCTATTTCTATTACTGCTATGGAAAGGTTGAGTGGAGCAGCAACAAATGGCTCAATGCTAGGTGAGTGGTGGATGGTGATGAACTATTTGTAGATGATATGGATAGAGGCTGAGATAGTTAATGCTACTGCAAGGGTGGGAGTGAGGCATAGTATGTGGATGACCTCACAATAGCTGAGGAGGTCATGGATGATGGTGATAAGAGGATGAGGGAGAAAGAGTACCCTAGAGATGTATATGAGGAAGACATGGGTTAGACATAACCTAATGAGCAATCGATGTCGTGGTAGGAGACTAGTAGTTGGGAAATGTGTTTGAGAGATTAGGAAAATGCCCCTATCTTGGCTAGAACTTCAACATCATATGATGACTGGAGGATTGATATTTGACTGGTTTGTCATCTATAAAATAAAAACAAAAAACTATCAATAATAATATCATTATAACAATTTAATTAACTACATATATAAGTGAAATGCATAAAAATAGTTAATAATTGAACTTAATAAAATACACATTAGTTTTGGTGGAAGTTTGGATAGAATATATTATTCATTCATTAGATAAACTCTTTAATCTTTCTATCTACATAGATATGTTGATATAATAAGAGGATATTAGTAATGGTTCATTGACATTTCAATCCTTGATCAGTTGTCATTTATGTCAATAGATTCAGATAGACCAAAAGACTAAAGAATTTATGTAATTAATGAATGAATTTTTGAATAGAAATTTTTGGTTCAGTTTTGTTATTTATTGATTATATGAGTTGGAGATGCCTATAGTACTACTTTTCTATTCAATTTTTTTTTCGGTTTGGTTCAGTTATTTTTGAAGACTTTCTGTTCTTTAATACTCCTTTTTTATTGACATAATGGAGATTGAAAATGTATGGTGGTCTATGTTTTTTAGTTGATATGATAAAGAATTGAAAATTGTTAATACTCGTATGATGAGCATTTTAAAGACTTTATGTTCTCTCATACTCCTTTTTTGTTGATATAGTTGAGAGTTGAAAGTATATAGTGGCCTATGTTCTTTTATTGATATAATGGAGAATTGAAAATTGTTAATAATATTGAATCTTCCTTTTTTCAATTATAGCTAGGCCCTCATGATGCACGGGAAAGAATTATATATGTGAAGAAGGAGCTTATGTTAAGAATGTGAGGGTTGAGAAGTCAATGTGGAATGAGATGCTGGTTGGTGATGGGAAGAATGCAAAAATTGTTTTAGGAAGTCCTAATGTCGTTGATAGAACTCCCACATTTCACTTTGCAACATTTTGTAAGTTGGTGTATGAAGGTTTAATTATTTTCATTTTGATGAAATTCTTGAATGTGCCATATTCATTAACTAATATAAACTAATGATTTATATAGGTAGATATATGGAGATAGACGCTTGGGGTAGTAAATATAATGAAAAGTTGATAGTCTTTTCTTTAACATAAAGAATAAAAAATGCTTTCCTTTGTTTCATAATTGAGGATATGAAATTTATAGGAAATGAAAGAAGTGATACAATTACGATAGGGTCTATGATGCTAAAATAGTCTTTGAAAGGGTCTACCAAACTAGTTTGTTCATTATATTTATTTATGCCTTGTGGATATTAGAAGTTGTTTAAGTGAACTTGTTCA
This sequence comes from Jacaranda copaia, assembly GCA_014898725.1. NCBI lineage: Eukaryota > Viridiplantae > Streptophyta > Magnoliopsida > Lamiales > Bignoniaceae > Jacaranda > Jacaranda copaia. The sequence continues at coordinate 1,020,741 of JACGDI010005252.1, read as the reverse complement.
AAAAATTTATATAATTCTATATCATAAAAAATATTTTTGTAACTTATAAAATATCAATTTTAAAAATTATTTGAAAAATATAACTTAAAAGATATTAATAAAAATTATTCAAGAAAGGGCATGTAAATCTTTATGTGATGGGGACATTTACCATCTAAGGGCTATAGAGGAGTATTTTTTAAAGACTATTCTACCTCTAGAAAATTTTTGACATAGTTTCCCCTATAACTATAACAATTCAAATTTGTGCTAACCTACACAGCAAAAACATATAACACAAACCATTAATATAACTAAATTGCACAATTCCACAATCCCTTATTACTCAATATACATGCAAGCATAAAATAATCCAACAACAACAAATTGACAGGCTTCACCCCTTTCCGCAATTCCCATCCTCGAACCTAAACCATCAATTCTAAATTCTATACTTAACACATGCTTACTATTCATACATATATAACATTTTCATAATGTTAAATACACAAATTTAATGAGCAAAATTTCATACAAACGCTTGGTATTTCATACTTGCAAAACTCTCAATAATGTCTAATCTTGTGTACACATACACAATTAAACAAATGAACTTAACTACTCCAATTTCTCCTAAAACTCAAAGAAGAATAAGGATTGTAAAAAAAATTTATTAGTTAGAGAAATGTATAGGTGCACAAGTACTTTCACAAATGTATAAAAATATAAATTTTCAAGTCTCAAGTATGCGTAAGGCTTTCACTACAAAAAAATTAGTTCTTTCCTATAGAATTTTTTGACAAATTCTAACTAATTTCCAATGGAATGACAAATTTTTGAGGGATTTCCAAAGGAAAATACAAGGTTGTAAGCCTTGATGCAAATCAATTTTTGTTAATATTTCGACGCATAGTATCCATCAAAAATGTTTTAAATGGATTTCAGAAGCTGTTGAGATTGATTTTATATAATTGGAAATAGTTCAAATTTCATTACATTTTTTACTAAATTTTTTGCCAAAAAATTTCCAACATAATTTTGATGATTTTCTAGCAACATGTTATTTTTTTAATTGATTTTATTTTTTCCTTTCTGATGGAGTGCATTGGTAATTCATTGGAAAAATATTTTTATTAATTCATTTAATTAAAATTTCCATTAGATTCTTTGAAATTCTGTACAATTTTCTTTTTTAATTTAGTTTCTTGATTTTTATTTTTTATACCTTAACCTATTGAAACATTTTGTATATAGAATACGATAATACTAGAAAACTAAATATACAAACTGATGGAAATTATTATTTTAAAAACTCGTAATTTTATAAATATAAATCTTCATTACAAACAAATCTTTATTACAAAGAACATATAAAAAGATGCATCATGTCTACTAGTCGGCGGGGTGGGGAGAGGGTGAATACTAGACTAGCTTGGTGGGG
>JACGDI010005252.1:923043-1019288 GCA_014898725.1 Jacaranda copaia | reverse complement strand
AGAGGACTAAATATTAAACTGGTCTACTAGTGACCAAGGTCAGATATATGACAAATATGCCATATGTAAAACAAAAACAAACATCAAATTCAATATATATGGACAATAATATCAGCATGATAAATTAATTAACTTCATATGTGAAATGCACAAAAACAATTAAAAACTAAAAGGAAGAAAAACAAGTTCAAATAAACATGACATACTGATAACATAATTGAATTTTCATCGAAATATTTGTTGTCATTAGTCTTATTATCATCAATCCATCTTCATCATTGCTAGACCTTGTATATTCTTCCTCATCATTACTAACAATACCATCTACATGATGTGCATCCGATCTATTGACATACCCTGAAGGATGATTGCAATCTATTAAGTCCTCTATCAAATCATCTAAATTTATTGCATCAACATGTGATGAAGTATTATTCTAATAAGCAACTTCTAATGAATGTTCAATTTCAACTTAACCTCTAGCCTTCGTTTTTATAACAACCAATCAACTAACTTTATCCCTAATTCTTCCAAGATAAGAACATAACAAGCTTGATGCACTTGTTGGGCAATTATAAATGGGTCTTGCTTACTATACCTATCTCTTTCTCTATCTTTAATAATATGATTTTCTATTTGCACTATACAAGTTCCTCTCATAGGAGTTAGATCAAACTACTGGCAATGGAACAAAACCACCTTCTTTGTAGATTCTCTCAAGCATTCTAACTCAACTACCTCATTCAATATCTTATAATAGTCATCCTCCCCACCAACCCCATCAACTCTCATCACCCATGATAGCTATTCATCATTTTTTTTTCCTTCATGACTTCATATATCTATGTGGAATTTAAATCCAATTACAAAGTATTTAGGCCATGTCCTAAATTATCTATTAGGGCCTCAAGTAGAGTCATACAAGGACGAATTTGTTATTCCATTGCTTAGGTCATGAATATATCATTCATCATATGAAGTGCTAGTTTTGAGAATAGTTGTTTGATGAATCCATATTACTCGGGTAATGCACGATGAAGGTAATATAGCATACTTATATAGGACTTAAAATAATAAACAAATTCATTTTCAATCTTCACATTGACATTTGTATCACTAACCTTGAAGTATTCCACAAAATAACTACATCATCATATTTCAGAATATATTAGAACAAAAAAAAAAAGTCCATTTCTCAAAGAAAACTGGAAATTAATGTTAGTTAGTTGAATGACTTACTTAATGCATTCCTTGTCCTTTTCATAGTTAAGTAATACATGTAGTGCTTCAAGTCTAAGCTTTAATGTTGCATAAATCCCTAGTCATGCAAGCACTAGAGGTATGATCGATTGATTGAAAATAGACAAAGTAGGTGGAGAATCATAATTTTCACCATCATCATTCTGATCTACTTTCGTTCTTAAAGAACATACATGTGAATAGAAGTAGTAGGAGCAAAAGTTGCAAACAAATACCTTAGAGGTAGACCTCTCCACTTGTGCCTTCTGCTTCATAGTGTTTTAGAGTCTACCAAGCTCCCTAAGTGTAATGTAAATAATACTTTAGAGTTATATGGTAATAATTTCAATAATTTAGCATTTAAATAAAAGTAATATTTTACCTTTCAAATGGATACTTCCACCAATATTACATTGATCTTCCATTTCTTGCCTCTTTTATTAAATGGATTGGTAGATACTAATGCAATAAAAAAATGCCGCAAGAAAAATCCTTTCTAATTTGCACAGAATTATAGGTATATTTTTCTCTATTCTATCCAAATCATCATGCCCCAAAGTCATAGAACATAAATCCCTAAAAAATTGACTAAGCTTGGCTAAAGGCTTCCACATATGATTTGGCAGTTTTGTGAATGCAATCAATAGTAATTACTCCATGGAGATGTGATAATCATAGCTCTTCAATCCATAGATCTTATGTCCATACGTGTCAAAATGCCTAGCTAGATTAGAAGAATATCCATCAAGCATTCGTAATGACTTTACCCATTCACACAGTTTTTCTTTGCTCAGGTGTAAAGACATATTTAGCTTTATGCTTGCCCCACTACCCTTTTTCCTTTAAAATTAACGCGAGCTTGTGTCTCCTACAATACACATTCAAGTCCAAGTGAGCCTTAACACTATCTTTATTTTTTCCATTGATGTCTATGACAATGTTAAAGATGCTATCAAACAAATGCTTTTCTATGTGCATCATATCCAAATTATGTTTCAACAAGTTATTCTTCTAATAAGACAGTTCTCAAAATATACTTTGCTTGGTTCAATTTTATCATACACCATACCTACAGATTCTAAGAGCACTATCATATTCAATAACCTCGGGTAAATTGTATACCAAATCCCATAATTGCTTTCCATTCAACTAGAGAGGAAGAAGATCTTTCTCAACCCAATTCTTTAAGAAGCTAATAGTGTTTATCTTGAATTGGAGATCATGATTTAAGAGTTGTCAATGGTAGTAAAACCAATAGTTCTTTTGGTTATTTTTCAGAGAGAATGCTTTTAAGTGTTCTATATAGTATGTGTAAGCTAATCTATTTGCTGCCATCCACCCCGACAACATACCATAAGTTGGGAAATCATTTACAGTCCATAGTAAAGCAGCTCCAATGATAAAATTTTGCTCAATACTGGCATCATAAGTGAGAGCACCAAATGCTCAAAGCTCATATAATTTATCAATCAAAAGCTACAAATAGACATCTACCATAGGTTTCAGACTTCTTGGCCCTGAGAATAATGATGTCAAAAACATATATGGTGATTTCATATATATTTCAGGAGACAAATTATATGGTGTCACTATGATAGGCCAATAAGAATATGGTAATACAGATTGAGTGAAAGGGATAAATCCAATAGCACACAAACCAAGCCACACATTTTTAAGATCATTTGCAAAGTCAGGATATGGAAGATCGAGCTGTTTCTAAGCATTTACATCTGGTGGATGACACATGACACCATCTACTTAACGGTTGTTGTAATGCCACCTTTTGTGAGGTGTTGAACTCATTGATGCATATAGCATTTATAATGCATTCTTTTCACTAGCAATTTTGAAATATTTCCTTTAGCCCTTGTCTAAACTGGAGATTTATACTTAGTTGCTCTACAAAACTTACATTGATTGTCATTTGTATCTTCTTTGTAATACAACATGCATCCATTAACATAATAATCAATTTTTTTATTCACTATGTCGAGCCTACTAAATAGCTTTCGTGCCTTATAGTAATTAGTAGGTATATCCATGGCATTATGAGACAGATTGTAGTCACTCTTAATGCTGAGCATTCTCACAATAATGGATAATTAAGAGTGTATTTCACATCTATCCCACAGTGGTAGATTGCACTTGGATAGAAAGTCATAAAACCTTTAAGCATCTTCATTAGTTTCTCTATCATTGTCAGATTGACATATTGTACCTTCATACCAAAAATTAATCTTGGTTGTATCGCATACTATTTCTATGTATCTATGTAGCTCACCAAGATACTGATCTTGTAGACCACTAGTTAATATGTCATAATCAAATATAAAATTATATGTTTGCATGTGAGGATCTAGCTTTCTATAGTCTGTCTAGTAATAGCAATTTTCGCAAATCTCTACCCAACACAAGTGCATCTTTACTTTATCTAGTTTTAACAATCAACATTTCATTTCACACCATTTTTGAGGGCACCTAATGTTACCATCTTTCCCAAACTGAGGCAAACTGCACACTTGATTAATAAATTCCTCAACCTTATCCATAAACTCCTATATAATTTTAGCAAGACATGGATAAGGCCTATTGTATATCTAAACTCTATGTAGAGGAATACTATCCATCTACACCATTAGAAAAATTATGTTACTGATATTAATAAAATGTTAATATAAGAAGATCAATTACTCATATTTTTCATCATTATAAGTAGGGTTTAGTTTTAAGATTATGAGAAAGATCACTTGATTTTATATCATAACTAGTAATTGAAGATTGAAATAATTAATTACTAGATAGATACATCTAGGCATATTCATAAAGACATATATCACAGAACACTATAAATAAACCATTCAAATATCACAACATCTTATTGCTCCATACACATGGAAAAAACAATAATCCAACAGCAACAAATGGGAATGCTCCACCACTTCTCCCAAAGCTCATCCTCCACCTTAAACCATCAATCTAAATTTCACACTGAGCAACTAATTACTATTCATAAAGACATAAGATTATTAGAGTAATCCATATACAGAAGAGAAAAGTGAGCTTACATTATCAAAATATGTAGAATATAAACACCTGAGGGGAACGAATGTATAAAATTGTAGGATATCAACAACTAAACTACCTGTATATTACAATTAAAAAGAATAGATATAAATTAACTCAATAAAAACTTTCTAAGTATAAAAAATTAATGACACATAGTTATATATATTATATCCTACTTTCTAAATTGAGCGATAATTAACAAACATAATTTAATTAACATATAATAACTAATAATATTTCAAATTAATATTAAATAGTCAATTAAATCATTAATTGACGTTAAAGTGCATAAACTTACTAATTAATTTCTAAATTAAACAAACACTAAATTAATCAAATTGAACATGTAATACAAATTTAATAATGTCTAATTAAACTAAACAAATAAAATCCTAAAATATCAACTTCTAATTAAAACCCTAAGCACATATTGATGAATTAAAACAACAAAAACAAATGTAACCCTTAGTATCTAATTTTAAGCCACAATGTATCAATCATTTTCAATATTTATAAATACATAAATATAATGTGACACCCTATTCAGGATAACCCTAAGCTGAGATATCAAAATAATTAAATCTTAAATCTGAACCTATAATACCAACAATAGACCCATAAAATTTCTTTCAAATGTCATTATACCATAAGTAGCAGAAATTTCATCTTAACTATTACTACAAACATTAGTATTCATGCCAAGGGTCTATTCTTAAATGTTCAACAAAATATATATACAACATCAAGGTAGCCTGGTCAACCCTAACATATCTCAACTTCTCTAAGTACACATAATATTCTAGTAACCCATATCTATATATACATAAGAACACCTAGTCTATTACAAAAGGGTCACTTTTCATTCCAAATCAGAACTTTACATTTCTACTCAACCTTGTCTACATAATTAATGGAAATGGGGGTAGGTCCAATAAACCTAGTGAGGGATAATATATCAAGCAGTAATAGAAACCTATCCAAGGAAGAGCATCTTAACATATTTAAAATCAACAAGTAACACAAGTACAGATATGATTCAAGCAAGAACGAGAATAGCAGACAAGAAACTCTCTTACCTTATTACTGCAAAAGCATATTATAATCAAGCAAGAAATAAGTATGGGAAAGCAAACCCTCATAGTATAAACATTCCAATAGAATGAGTTAAGACATACATATCAATTCACCTCATACCAATCAAACAAGTACTTCCACAGTGTGACAGATTGGCATACAATTGGTGTACCCATATGAACTATATGACATATTATAGATACCTAAGCAGATTGCTTAGTGTACTATCGATACCTAAGTAGGTTGCTTAGCGCATCTTAAGTACCCCGGTGGAGTGCAAGATGTGTCCTAAGTATCCCCACATTTCGTATAAGATTGGCACTCAGCCTAAGTACTATCTCCACGCAAGTACAACAAGTACAATAGGTGCCAATCAAGCAATTGAGTTCTTTGATGAGGCAATATATGAATAACCAGCAAGTACGGTCAAGCCAACTAGCCAAATAATAGGATATAAACAAGCGAGTATATCAGTAAGTCATCTAATAATAGTTCAAGATGAAAATAAATACTAATCAATGCAGAAAAGAGTTCTGGATGCTAGAACAAACAAGAACGACTCAACAAAGTGTAACAAGTAATAACTCTCATAGGGGTCTATAAGTCAAGTACCCGATTATTAACAAGTATATAGTCAAGTACATATTTCAATAAAATGAGCAAGTACAATTCAAGCATTTATGAACAGGTATAATCAAGTAAGTTAACCCTCACAAGTGTTATACCACAAGAACAAATAGGTATAGCAAGGCCAAGACGGTAGACCCTTACCTCTATTATCTTAGGAAATGCACCCAAAAATAGCAGTTCACTGGTTCTCGAGATCTGTCTTTTCGTCACCTAACCAAAAGAGCATAATTATAGTCAAAATCCATGTTTGACTCCCTACACATCACTATCATGCTTATCATTAGCCCAATATCTCTAATTAACTTGTTAACATGATAATTTAAGGTTTAAACGGCACTATCATCATAATAATGGCTAATAAGGCTAGTATTGCCAAAATTTATCTCAGTGTTCATATTATTTTCACTTATCAAAAAATACACTAATCCTTAATCACACAATCTTTTCATGATATCAATCTAAATCACAATAGTTGCTTAATTCATCATACTTAACCTTAACCATATCATTTAGGTCCCATTATTCACAAATTAAGATTTAATTTCTTATTAAACTTATTAAACCCAAATTTGGCATATAGCACAAGACATCCAGGTCCACAATTATATAATATTCCATCCATGCATGATCATGTGTATATATAATCCATGACAATTATTCTTGCTAGGATACAAGGTTTCAAGAAATACAATACAACAAATATATATATATATATATATATATCAACCCCTCTCTAATTCTTTACCCTTGAAATACTCAATTGAAATCTCAAATTCAATAACTAAGACTACTATTATGATCACTGCATCAAGAGTAGCTTTTGCCTCAACTCTGCCACCGCGCCTCTGAAAAATTTTGTGATCACCACCCATAGAAGCTCTCCAACTTCTTGAATCTAAATCTCCAACTAGATTTAAGTTTTGTGATTGGGAAAGCCTTTAACTAAGGCCAAATAAAAATTGCGCCACCACTTTCAATCACTAAATTCTCACCGTCGCTGCTGCACCTCAATTCCAAGCAAGGTTACCCACAGCTACCCAAGTTGAACACAACCAGAATCCACACCTAGAAAGTCCAATTCAGCCATGCTCCACCATCATTCATCACAATCCATTGTGGTGAAGCTAGGTCTTCACATTTTCCAACAAAATGGAGTTGGAGGTTGCATGAGGTATGGTTGTTATGTTGAGGGTATGAGGATGAAGATAAATGGAGCATAATTGGAAGAAAAGTCATGGCCAGGGAAATTGTCGGAGGGAGGAGGAGTGTGGTCGTGGTGAAAAGATGAAGTGGAATGGAGAAGAAAATAAAAATTTGACTATTTATAGGGCATTTTTCTAGATTTAAATTTTCACCACCAAAGATTTTGTAGTCATGCAATTAGGTTCAAAAACTTATAAAAATAAGGGCCAACCCCTCATTGACTTAGCACCTTTCATGCAAACCTCGGCCTTTTCCAAAGTTGCGATATTAAGTCCTCTATAATTTGTGATTTGGCCCTAAAAGTTTCAAATAAAATGAAATCAAGTTTTTTAAAATTATAAATTGACCACAAAACTTTTAAAAATAATTAATAAGTAAAAATTCCTAGAAATACAAATAATGTTAATAAATTAACGCAATCAAGAAACTTCTAGGGTTGTTACATATAAAACATCAACAAACTAATCTAATGCATAAACTAAAACCTTTACATAATTTATATTGAAAATATAATTAATTTTCTAACAACATAAATACATGCATACATATGCACACACACATATATAACTACATACACATACACATGAATACATTTATATATAAAGTAAGTCATAATTAAACTAAATAAATTGGAGGTGGGCGGTGGTGGCTAGTGTGGTAGTAGGAGAAGACAGTAGGGAGAGAAGGAAAGAAAATGGGGAAGGAAGAAGGAAAGGAAAGAAGGAAGAAAATAGGTCTAACAGGGCAAAAATTTTAATTTTTTGTCAGACTTCAGATAGAATTGCATTAAAGGTTTCCTTAGTAGATTAAGTATTTATTATTAAATAAAAAATTGATATTTTGATAGAATATATGTCTGAAATTCCATCAAAAAATATTTTAGATAGATTTTTTGAACAGATTTTTTGTAGAACAATTTAGGGCAAAAAAGGCACCACATCTCTTTAGTTTTTTCATCAAATTTACAGTGAATTTTTGACTTTCGTCCAAGCCATTGGAAATTTGCCACAACTCCATCAAAATTTCTGATAGAAATATTCCATCAAAAATTTTCATTGGAAAAATGGCAATCTGTTGTAGTGTTTGTAGAAGTCCTCTTTGTAGCTTTTCAATCCTAAACTCAAATTATGTATTTGAGTTTAGAAGGATTTGTAATGCTTTTTAATAATAAAATCAATCCTAAGCCCAATCTTGAACTCTAATTATATAAATGTCAATTGAACTCAATCCTAAACTCAAATTATATTTGAGTTTGTAAGGCTTTGTAAGAATTTTATCCTAAACTCATTCGTAAGCACAAATTAAATAATTTTCAATTGAACGCAATTCTAAACTCAAATTATGTATTTGAGTTTGTAAGACTTTCAATCCAAAATCAAATTATATAAATATCAATTAAACTCAATCCTAAACTCAAACTATATAAATGTCTAACTCGATTAGAACTCAAATTAAACCCTAAAGTAAACCCCAAATCATATATCATTCAAACTTATACAAATTTCAAATGCAAAGTAAAATCTCAACTCACAAGATCAACAAAACAACAATATTAAAATTAAAAAAAATGACCAAGACAAAACAAGCCATAGAAGGGACAACTGACAATAGTGGCGAGTGATGGTACTAGTGGCGACTAGTGGCATTGGGGGTGGGATATAGTAAGAGATAGAGAGTAGAGGTACAAGAGATAAAGGAAATAGGGGGAAGGGAAAGAAATTTGATCTAACTTATTTATTTAACGTTTTGACAAATTTTTGAAGGATTTTCAACAAAAAAAAAGGTTGAAAAATAAAATAAAGTTTTCAAAAATTGCATATATGTATTTTAAATTTCTAACAATTTTCCATATGAAATTCCTCAAAAAAGTTGTAACACCCCTAAATTTGGCATTTTAGAAGGTAAGATTTCAAACAAATTAAAATATTAATTTGACAAACTTTTGGGGCTCAAAATATAAATAAGGGGGACTTAATTATAAGGAACTTGATAATTTGGGGTTTAATTTGTAATTAAAAAATGGTCAACTCGATCAATTTGAGGCATTAACTCCTAGGGCTCAATTGCAAACTAAAATAAGGCTTTGGGGAAAATGTGAGGTACTAATATGTTAAGGGACTAAATTGATGGTTGAAAAGAAGTTCTGGGGGTCAAATTGATATTCTAGAAAATGTCATCCTATAAATAGGCCCCTGTATACTTTACCTAATTCATATAATGTAGCCCAACCTATCTTCTTCCACACCACCTCTCGCAATGATTGGGAAACACTAAACTAAAATTGTAGTTACCTTCTTCTCATCTTGGAAATCACAATGATACGAAATTCATCATAAAATAAATGGCAGTACACCAAAAAATTGAGGGCCAAATATGGTAGCTGGAAGTGGTAGCCAGTAGCTTGATTCCAATGACTAAAGCATAAGGGTAGGTTTTGATGGGTTTAGCCCGAAGAACACTCTAGTAGCTTTAATTTTGAGATTCGACCATCGGTGAAGGAAGAATTACAATCGAAGCGGGTTGATAGACGGTAGTGCTATTGTACAATTTTTTAGCCATTTGGCCAGCTAAGTAGCATCAAATTCAAAAATTATTTTGGGGCTCTTGATTGAGGAGATGAGATGCATGTTTTAGTGTGGCCAACTTCTAGTTTCGATGGCGGAGTGTGATAGACCCCCAGTGGCACTCAGGCGACTGACCATTAGCTTTATTAAGGCAACGATTTGAGTGCATGCAAATCACTACCACGCAATAATTTGGCCTCGAATTCAATTAATTGGGTAAAGCTCTAGTTGATCAATTAAGCTAATTCCTGAATTTGAATTGGTTAAGTTATTAAGCTAATTCTGATGTCAAGTATCCATTATTGGACTGAGATATGCAATTGTAAGGTGTGTAATTAAATAATTTTTTTTTTATCTATATGTGATGTGTGGGCTCAAATTGTTAATTAAGAGATAATTATCATTAATTAAGTAGATAATTAATATAAGTTGAGCTAATTTAATTGAATTGTAAATATGGACTATCAGGGTAAGATTTGTGTTGTTAAGCCAAAGTGTTTGAATATGTAGTAGCACACAGTGATATGTGAGCCTGAGCTGTTAATTAAAACTTAATTATCATAAATTAAGATAGTCAGTGTAATAATAGGCCTAACTTTGTGTAACATTGCAAGGATTAATTATTAATGAAATATGGTAATTCATTTTCAATTTAGTTGAAGTATTATTGTATTTGAACTTGGAGCTATTAACTTAAGAAATGATTAGTGACTCAGAACAAATAAATTTCTCATTAATACTGTAGCAACATTAGCTTGATTAGGATATTAACCATGCATTATTTTTAGAACCAAATCTCCAAATATCATACTAGTTGGAAACATGTTGATTTTGTTAGAATAATTTAGATATTTGGAATATTCTAGCCTAAATTACCATATCCAAAATAGAGCAAGAACCTGGAATTGGTAGATATGCCTCGTAATCAAGAACACTAGATATTAAGGTATATATGGTTTAACTATTGTTTAAAGGATACGTTGCAAATGTTTTGACATTTAAATATATTTTATTGGAATTAGTGACAAAGAACTAGGATTTACAGGGTGGTAAGATGAGGATAGTGCTTTTAGTGGAAATTAAGGTGGGGGTTGAACATATCTTTCTTTTAAAAACAGAATGATTTTTCATGCATGTATTTCCTGTATTTGTTTGTCGAATTAAATTATAATCATTCTGGTGCCAAAAACGCTTATTATATTATATGTTATCTATCCCGTATACCCTATAGCTTTGTCAGATTCCCTTTATCATGTTGATATTTTGGATCTTGCCAACCAATTTCATTTCATGCTTCTAGTTGAATAGTTTTGAATATTGTGTATAAGGCCTTGCCCGCCAAAGTTTTATGGACTGTCTCTTTTGATCTATTCACATATATGTTTTTGAATGGCTACATTGAAATATGTTTTGTCTATTTGCTTTATGTTAAGTCATCTTGAGGATGCTCTTGGGGTTACTACTTGATGGGAGACTATGGGTCAGGTTGGGCCCTGGACTAAGTTTGGAAAGGTGACTGGGTAGTATGGCCCAATAGTAATTGGTCTTCGGCTAGTTCCCACTTGAGATCCTGACTTATAGATAGTTGCTTGTAGTTGACTAAGAGTGACGTGATTTGGCATGCGGCCAAACATGCTATATGTCTACCAAACTAAGTGCTTGGGTATCGAGCTGAATGCTTGGGTTAATGGACCAAGCCTAGTGCTTAGGTATTGAGCTAAATGCTTGGGCAATGGAGTAATAAGAGAAGTTTGCGATGTTATATTTGTACTATGTATTACTGTTTATGTTTTATTTAAGGAGTAATAAGGATGGAATTGCTAATATTATGATAAATTTAGTATCACTGATGCTATGTTGCATCATTGCTTCATATGTAAATATTGCTTACTGTTGAATCTGTTTGTCAATTATTGTACTTTCAATAGTTTTTCCTTGGCTATTGTCATTTTGCCCTCTCTCTAAGTCCTTAGGACTTACCCTGCCATTTTTGTTTCTTAATTCTTTTCTAGATAGGATCGGTCAGAGAGCTATAGGCCTAAACTTGCTACGGGAATGATGTACATAGAGTTTTATAATTAGTACTAGATGTTTATGTATTTATGGACTTTGGGATATGTAAGTTAACATATAGTTTGGCATACACCTTTTCAATTTGAGTTGTTAAGAACTTGGAGCTAGCATTGTTGTGAATCCTATTTTCAGCAGTGCCATTCTAGTTGATATAATTTTTGTAAGCAAGTAGTTTATGATATTTATGTATCAGTCTTGTCATGATGCCTTAGGGACATCAAGTTTGGTTTCAATCATTGGATGTGAGTATTATGTAATTATAAGGTTATAGTTTTGTAGTTTATGTTAATGAGGATTATTATGCAGTAGGATATGATCGAAAAGTGGCATATAATGGTTTTGGGTTGCTATAAATTATCTAAACTAAACTTTTTGGATGTGTGACTTTGGTTATGAATTATTAAATTTAGAATGGAGTAGCATCTAAGAGCGAAGTAGGCACCTTCCAGGTGAGGCACTATAGCATGGTATCAAAGCCTATGTTTCAAGGACCTAGGTTAATATGAGAATGATTTTTGTAACTAAAATTGATGGGTTTACTAAAGATTGAACTTGGATTGAGAATCATCTAGGATGTAAACACTTAGGTTAAGGAAAAGGTTGAGCTATGTTAGGATATGATTCTTGAAATATTAAAATTTTTGGCAGGAAAATATAAAGTTTGATTGTGGAATTGAATGTCGAATTAAAATAGGATATGAACCTTTGGGATAATGCTTGATATTAAGGAACTGAAAAGTCATGATTGGGGAGGCCAACTAGTATATAACCTCTCACTTCTAGTACATCAAGCATCTAAATGTACAATCATTTGTGAGGATGATGTTATTAGAATCGTGGCATTATGTTAGTAATATTTGTAAAGGTTGAATTTGATAAGTGGATGACTATGTTAGGAAAAGTTGTATTTAGTGTGAAAATAGTCATTTTGGAAATCAAAAATATGTGAGCAAAATTTGTGGAAGTTGTATCGAATGAGTAAAAATCATTTTAGGAAGATATATAGAGGTTAGAAACTAATTACCTTAGGACGAACAAACTTTTGCCATGTGCTTATGGATTAGAATTAGATTATATATATACATAGGAAAAAGGAATATCGTAAAAATTAGTGAATTTAGGAAATGATGAATGATTATTAAGGATAAGTGATGTTTGACCTATGTGTACAATTGAAATCTAGATGGTGTCTCTATATTGATAAGGGACAGCACAATGACGAAGTTAGATTATATGATTTTAAGGTGATGTTAGATTAAAAAGGAAAGTATTAGTAAGGACCAAAAACTAATGTCTAATAAGATATGATCCTTTTATCAAGCTGAAAACATAAGATAGGTGGATGAAGAATACAAACTAGTATCTTAAGAATAGAAAATCCCATCACAAGCCTTTACAATGGAAATCTAGAAATGATAAGCTTTGAAAAATAAGAAAAATTTGAAGATGAATAGGTATATCCCTTGAACAACCAGAGTAAGATCTATTCTTTAGTGATGTCAGGAGTGTGACTTGTTGAATTTCAAAGGGGCAATCACAAGAAATATATCACATTTAGATGTATTTTGCAAGATTTTAGATTTATTAGTTGAGGACTCTCTTGAACTGAGTTGGATTTGATAGTTTAAAAGGCTATTTAGGTTAGGTAACATGTGATGAGTTTATATGGTATGACTTAAACAACATAGTTGTCAAGGAAAATTAATGTGCGAATGACAATTGTTAGTTTGTGTGGTTGCAAAATAAAGGAGGATAGGAACAAGGGAATGATCGTCAGTAATAATATAGTTATATGGAAACATATTAAAAATTATTAAAAACTAATAAAAAAGGGGGGGCACAACCAGCTTTGGAATACAAGAAATAATACATAAGAGTGAAGGAATCAATTGAACAAGAGTTGGAAAAACAAATAGGAAGGATAAGGAAGATGTTGCTATTAACATGGAAAGTAGGAAAGATGGATACAAATCGGTGTTATAATAGGATGCAGTTAAAAAGTAAATGAGAATGGGACTAATACTTGAAATAGGAGTGCACATCCTAACATTAACAAGGGAAACAAAAGAATCATGGGGTGTGACAATTAGAGAAATGGTTAAGGCATACATATATCCGAGTAAATAGTTTAGGTCGGAAAGTGGAATGACAAACATTAAGTTATAATGCTGATATACTAGATATAGTAAGTTTTACCTATCATGAATCAAATGTCAGTTAGGTTGATTGACAATTCAAATACTCTCAAGAACTACTAAGTACTAACTTATATGTATGGTGATAGTATCACGTGTAAATCGTGTATCTAAATAAAATAGTATCTTATACCATATATGCTTATTTGAGTTCTAAGAGATCTTAGCTAAATTGAACTCCAGCTCACCTAATAAGGCCATGAATCATGATAAGATAAGGTATGAGGCTGCCAAAATATCCTAAAATGTGAAGGTGATCCTATGTTAACTAAATCATAATAGATGGTCATCAATCGTTGAAACTAATACGCTCGACGATCACAATGAAGAGTCTCTAATTAGAAATTCCTTCAAGGAAGAAGTGGAGATGACATTCGACCTTACTCCACCCTTGCTAGTGGATTTGAAGGTAGGAAAACATGTGGCATAAATCTTGTTGCAATAGAATGGTAGGCTTTATACCTTACTAATTAGCGAAATAGATTAGTAATTTTGTAAGTGTAGCAAAAACCATGTGAAGGATTAGAAACATCATTGGCAAGGATTGATAGAATAATAATAAGAGCTTGACAAAACACATCTAATTGGGGATTAAAATATTGTTTTCTTCATAAGATGTTTAACCTAATACAAGTACTAAGGTTTGTTTAAAATCAAAGTTAAGGAAAGAATAGTACAAAATAGAAAACTCGAGGAGAAGGTCAATCAAGAATTATCTTTTACTCATAGTATAGATATTATGAATTGAGATAATGTTGTTGGGAATAGTTTATAAGGATCTTGTTGGGAATCTTTCAATTACTTGGAATTGAGGAATGAACCATACTATATCTGTGTTTGGCATCTTGAACATTACAGGTTAATTCTGTCAGAATTAAGGCTATATGCAATCAAATATGGCCAGAAAATGTATCAAAGGTATCAAAATTTCTTAGGTTCGTCCAACTGATGCTCAAAATAGTAGATTAGTGAAATCAACTAAAAAAGATCATTGATTTGAACTGAAGGAGTTTTGAGATCTATAGAGAGAATCAATCATTATGCTATTCTTACTTTTCGTTGGGAAATCTAAGGAAATGTCAAATATGCCTATTCCTTAAGAAGGACAATTGTTCATGAGAGAATGATTACTTTAATGAAATAGAGATATTACCCAAGGATACAGATAGAGCTATTCTTTAGGAATATAAATGTACCAATAGGTATGGTTTGGGTATGATTTGGATTGGCAAACACTTTGAGTCCTAAGAACATGTTACCATATAAGTATAGATATAAGTATCACAAGGATGGAAAATTTTGATCTTTGATGTAAAAATTGGTGATTGACCTCGAAAATAAGTTGAAATGTCAAGTGCACAAGCAGGAATAAATAAGTTGAGAAACTCAAGCGAAAGAGCTCTAAAGGATAAAGGAAAACAGGTAGTTAAAGTTTTTATCTAAATTTTTGAGCTTCAAAAGAAAGTCTGATACCACATATTCTTGGTTTCATATCCAAAATGGAATCTAAGAAGCAACAAACGTATCATTGGTGACCGTATCTAGTATGTATAGCTTTTTGTGAATATGTAATTAACTATATAGAAATGTATGACTTGTTATGAGAATCGGGCATGTTAAGTTTGAACTTAGCTATACCCCATTGTAGATATTTTGTAAATATGAACCTGTGGTGTTAATGATCATTTATTACCATAGTGGTTTATGATCTCTTAAATAACATCATATACTCTGTCAAGGTGAATTGGAGAACCTTTTGAGTATTGCAATAGTATATGACGAGGTGCATAAGGTTTACCTACTTAGATACTAAGCATGAATAACTTAACAATTTTTATGGGACTACTAAAGAAGTTTAAAACCCCTATTCGGTATAGTTTAATTTACTTCCTATAAGTTTAGCCGTGGAAATTAAGAGAAACTTTAAGTAATGACGAATAATGGAACCATGGGTTATGAAATTATTAGTCAATACTAGAAATATAGGGTGATACCACATGCTTTGGTAAGAATGGATATATTTGGAAAACCTAGAAAGAGGAGATTCTTAAAAACTCTTGACAAATTAAATGTCACTAAGGCTTGGAAGAAGTAAATCATAACAATGAGAGACAATAGCATGTGATTGAGGTAATGTGGGAACCAGAGCAACTATGTCCCAGTATTAATTGAAGTTCTTCCAATCAAAGATAAGAATTTGGGGATAAGAGGGAGAGTATTGTAACTTCCCTAAATTTGGCATTTTAGAAAGTAAGATTTCAAAGAAATCAAAATATTAGTTTGACCAAAATTTGGGGCTCAAAATATAAATGAAAAGGACTTAATTATAAGGAACTTAAAAATTAAGGGGGTTAATATATAATTAAAAAATGGTCAACTAGGTCAATTTAAGGAACTAACTTGTCCTTGCGCTCAATTGTAAACTGAAATAAGGTTTTGTTACAAATACTAGGCACTAAAATGTTGAGGGACTAAACCAAAAGTTGAAAAGAAGTTTTGTGGGATCAAATGGATATTCTAGAAAATTCTATGCTATAAATAGGCCCCACATACTTTGCTCAATTCTCATAATGCAACCAAACCTTTTTTTCTCCACGACACCTCTCACTGTGTCCAGGAAACACTAAACTAAAATCATATTTACCTTTTCCTTGTTAGGGCGATCACAATAATACTAAATTTATCATGAAACAATCAACAAAATACTAGAAAATTGGGGGTCAAAGGTGGCGACTAGAGATAGTAACAGGTGGCTCAATTTTGCAACTGAAGCTTGAGACTAAGTAATGGGTTTTGATGGGTTTAGCATGAGGAACACTCTGGTAGCTTTAATTTTGAAATTTAACCAGCAATGACGAAGGAATTGCAATGGAGGCAGGTTGACAAATTGTGGAGGTGCTGTACAATTTTCCAGCTAATTGGCTGGTCAAAAAACATCTAATTAGAAAATTATTTTGGGGATTTTGGCTAAGGAGACAAAATGCACATTTCAGTGTGGCCAGCTTCCAATTCTAGTGGTAGAGCACAACAACACTCCGGCGAATAGCCACCAACTTCATTGGGGCAACGATTTGGGTATATACATGCCACTATTACGCAATGATTTGCCGTCGGATATGATCAATTGGGCAAAGCTCTTGTTGATCTATTAATCTAATTCCTGAATTTAAGTTAGTTAAGTTATTAAATTATTTTTGATGTCATTATCTATAATTGGACCAAGATTTGTAGTTGCAAGGTGTACGATTGAACATAAAAATGTGTTTATAGTCGATGTGTGGACTTGAATTGTTAATTGGGAGATAATTATAATTAATTAAATGGATAATTGTTGAGCTAATTGAACCAAATTTTAAATATAGACAATCAAGATAAGATTTGTGATGTTAAACTAAAATGTTTGGATATATAGTTGCACATAGTAATATGTGAACCTGAGCTATTAGTTAAAACTTAATCATCATATATTAAGATAAATAGTGTAATAATAGGCTTAACTTTGTGTAACATTGCAAGGATTAATCGTTAATGGAATATGATAATTCCTTTCAATTTAGTTGAAGTATTATTGTACGGAGAGCTTAGGGCCATTAACTTAAGAAATGATTAGTAACTCGGAAAAAATAAATTCCTCATTAATATTGTAGCAACATTAGCATGATTAGTATATTAACCATGCATTATTTTCGGAACCAAATCTCCAAATATCATACTAGTTGGAAACATGTTGATTTTGTTAGAATAATTTAGATAATCGGAGTATTCTAGCCTAAATTACCGTATCTAAAATAAAGCAAGAACCTGGAATGGGTAGATATGCCTTGAAATCAAAAACACCCAATATTAACATATAAATGGTTCAATTATTATTTAAAGGCTACGGTGCAAGTATTTTGACATTTAAATATATTCTATTGAAGTAGGTGACAAAGAACCAGGTTATACAGGGCAATAGGACGAAGATAGCGCTTTTAGTGGAAATTATGGTGAAGGTTAAGTCTATTTTTCTTTTGGGAAGTGAATGGTTTTCAATGCCTGTATTCCTTATGTTCATTTGTCAAATTAAATTATATTCATTATGGTGCCCAGAACTCTCATTGTATTATTTGTTATCTATCCCGTATACCCTACTGCTTTGCTGGCTTCTCTTTATAGTGTTGATATTTTGGGTCCTGCTAACCAATTCTATTTTATACTATTAGTTAAATCATTTTGAAAATCTATGGCTATGAATGAAAAATTCTTCCTGATCTAATGGTGTTGACTGATGCTGTCTAAGGCATAAGGAAAAGGTATTTATGTAAAAATCATCAAGCCTTATTATTTATAAGGCCTTACTGGTCAATGTTTTACAGATTGTCCCTTTTGATCTATTCACATATATGTTCTTTTATCAATTACTTTGAAATACATTTTATTTGTTTGCTTTATGTTAAGTCACCTTGAGGACACTCATAGGGGATTACTGCCTGATGAGATGCCACAAGTTGGGTTGGACTCGATGCTCAATTCGAAACGATAACTGAGTGATATGGGTTGATGGTGACTAGTCTTCCACCCAGTATCCACTTAAGATCTTGACTTACAGATAGTTGGAAATAGCTATCTACAAGTGGCAGGATTTGGCTTGTAGTTGGTCATGTCACATGTCTACCTAGCCAAGTGTTTAGGTACCAAGTTGAATGCTTAGGTTAATGGACCAAGCCTAATGCTTGGTTACCCAACTAAATGCTTGGGTAATTGAGTAATAAAAAAAATTTATCATGTTATATTTGTATTCCATGTTATTGTTTATGTTCTATTCCAGGAGTAATAAGGATGGAATTGCCAACAGTATGATAAATATGGCATCACGGTTGCTATGTTACATTATTACTTTATATCGTAAGTTTTGCTTGTTATTATATCAATTTGTCAATTGCTATACTTTCAATAGTTTTGTTAGAATAGTGCCCCATAAGCCAATTAGATTGGCTTTGTAAACTATTTCTTTGTAAGATAATCTTGATTAGATGATATTCATTATATTGCTATCTTCATATTATACTCTTTATTTACTTCACTTGCATTTAGATAAAACCCTTAGATCACGCAAGACTATGGGACTTGGTCATGTACTAGGTGGTGATCATGGAATAAGTCTTACATAATCGTGATTGTAAATCTTCTAAGTCATAGGATCTTATGAGACAAAGCATCTAAAATTTGAATAAACTTGCGCTAACGATGCATAAATCCAAAGGTTGAATATTGCTCCGTTCCATGAGCAATCCTATATAAGATATGGATATATGTTAGTGGGTTCCTATTAAAGAATAAGGTACTAAAGACCCGCCTAAAGAATCCACTAGATAGCTATAGTGGCAAGCTCTCCTGCTTACGCAAGTGTATATTATTAGTCCTTTGACTTGAAGATCCATGGTAACCTTATGTTTGCCCCTTATGCTTTAACTCTTCCTTGGTCACTTAGTGGGCTACTCAGGTAGAGATTAGGCATGAGTTACAGGACATGGAGGTTCGTGAGACTCAAGATGAAATCTAATTCCTTATCGAATGCATCTTCTATGTGTTCTATAATGATTGATTCTAAGAAATCCTTATGCAAAGCGATGTGACAATTTGGTAAGGCATTTCTAAAGGTGAGGTCACAAAGGAAATCGAATATTAAGAATAGAAGCATAGTATCAATGCTATTAGAGGGCTAATAAATATCTTTCCCTAGGTTTCTTTTCGAAGATAGGAGACAGAAAGACTGTATTTGTATTGTACAAGTAATGCTAGAATGGTTCTCCAAGAATATTCATTTCAGCTAATTAGTTGGGCTTCATGGGCTTGAGGTTGGATATCTACTATGGAGATTGAGTACTTTTCAATTAATGAGATTAATTGAATTGAATTGCTTAGTTTAAAGGAGTTTAAACTAATGTGAATATTTGATATTCCAAAAGTCACAAGGATTTGTGAGCCCATGTCCAATGAATGGTTGAACCTAATGGGTCACACACAAAAGCCAATAACATGACCTATTGAAGGAAGGAGAATTTTCTAAGGGTTCGAAAATTCATGATCGATTTTGGAGAAGAAAAAATTGTAGTCATTGTGGCTTGATCAATTTAAATGTTAAATTGGTCAAACTAATTTAAGAGTTAAGTTAAGATCAATGGATTAAGAGTTAATTAATTGATATCAGATGACAATCAATTGGTCAAGATTAATTTAAGGGTTAAATTAATTTTTACTAGCTTAAATAGTCAAGCACTTTGACTTAAGAGTTAAGTTAAATTATTATTAATTAAATTAAAGTGTTTAATTTAATTAAGTTGGAGAGTTAATTTCTTGGGGAGCATAATTAAATGAAGGGTTTATTTAACATGGAATTGGGATTTAATTGCAAGACTTTTCATAAGATGAAATATGTGCTTCAATTAATATACTTATTCACTAATCACAAGTTAGTGGCCACCTTGGCATGGACACTTGGCACCACCACCTTGAGACACATCATCCCACTCCAATATATGGATATAGTAGAAAGATGGCCAGCCAGGTGTAAGGGGTATGCATGCTTAGTGTGATTTTTCTCCCAATAACATTTTGTAGTGGAAATCTAATTTGTTAACCTCTTATTATTCTCTCTAACTCTCTCCACCTCCCACCTCCATATTCCTAGCCTTCTCTCTCATATTCGCTATAGATATTTCTGGCTATATTATAGATAATAGGCCATAGTTATGGCGTGTGGACTATTTCATTATAGGCAAGCCATTTGGGTTGCTCTTATTCTTATAGAGGCAGTTTCTGGCAGCCTATTGTAGTGCGTTTTGGGTGGCCTTTCTATGTTCTATTTTGGCTTATTTTTAGAGTGCCCTATAGGTATGGTGATGTCCCAGTAAAAATTTCAACCAAAAAGAAGAAGTCTAACTTGGAGAAATTTGGTGGTGAACTTGTTGTGCCAGTGAGGAGCTTCTTCAACTGTTGAAGAGAGTTTTTCTTGCTGCTCGAAGTTTCTATTTTCATCCAGGTATTTCCCTTCTCTAAATCTAATTCCATGCATGTCTAGATCCTTGTGGTGTTGTGTGGGCTAGTTTATTCATATTTTTATTGAAAATATTTGGATCCTAGTGCCATATAAACCTTCAAGTTTTTCCTTAGCTCTTGTCATTTTGCCCCCTCACTAAGTCCTTAGGACTTACCCTCCTATTTCTGCTTCTTAATTCTTTCCCAGACAGGATTAGTTAGAGAGC
Source organism: Jacaranda copaia (assembly GCA_014898725.1). NCBI lineage: Eukaryota > Viridiplantae > Streptophyta > Magnoliopsida > Lamiales > Bignoniaceae > Jacaranda > Jacaranda copaia. The sequence continues at coordinate 998,000 of JACGDI010005252.1, read as the reverse complement.
TCCAAGCCAAAGCTTGCTACATGAATTATGTATATAGAGTTTTACAATTAGTACTAGATGTTTATGTATTTATGGACTAGAATACATAAGTTAACTTATAGTTCGGCATGCACTATTCAATTCGAGGTTGTTAAGACTTTGGTGTTAGTAATGTTGTGAATCTTATTTTCAGTAGTGCCATTCTAGTTATTATCATTTTTGTAAGCAGATAATCTTTGATATCTATGTATCAGTCTTGTTGTGATGCCTTAGGTAGTTAAGTTTGGTTTCAATCACTAGATGTGAGTATTATATGATTCTAAGGTTATAGTTTTGCAGTTTGTGTTAATATGGATTATCATACATTGGGATATGATAGAAAAGTGGCACATAATGGTTTTGAGTTGCCGTAAACTATTTAAATTGAATGTTTTGGAGGTGCAACTTTGGTTATGAATTATTAAATTTAGAATAGAGTAGAAACTTGGCCTGAAGTAGGCACCTTCAAGGTGGGACACTACAAAAGTGATGCTACTAATTTTTTTATTAAAATATTTTTTGATTTTCTCCATCAAACGATAGACAAAATGCTTCATTGGAAAACATTTTCCAAAGAATTTTTGATAGATACTATTGTTGGAAATTTATGCACCATTTTCCTATTGTATCCCTAACACATTTTTGGTTAGGTTTTCCATCATATTTTTGATGGCATTACCTTCTGTCAAAAATTCTCGACAAATCCATCAAAAATTCTAATGAATTTTTTCCCGTGAAATTTCCTTCAAAAAAATATTTTTTTAGTAAAATATTAAATGAACAATTATAATTTTTGTCAAATTTTAAAACTCAAAAACAATAGTAACTTATTTAAAAGAATGTCAATTATAATTAATTTTGTATTTGTATATATGATATATTTTATACTGTAGAAATCAATACGTAAAAATATATTTAATCTAGTTGTTAGTAAGTCAATTTACAAATGATAAATCAAGTGTTCAAATCTTGGAGGATGCAGAGAGGAATTTTATTTTATTTTTTTAACTCACTTGAAATCAATGACCACATATCACGGTGACTGTATGTATTTTTTTAAAAAAATCTTATATAATTAGTGACTACCACTTAGTGATGAGGATTTTGTAATTGATAATATTCAACTACCACAAAAGTACTTTCTTAAAGCCCAAAATAAAAATTTTCAAAGAAAGTATGATAAACCACCCAAGAAAAATAATGGTTACAACAATGAACACCTTCCAAAAAAAAACAATAATAATTACAACATTGAAATATAACATCAATGGTACCATAATTTTGGGAGTATATTTTATCTATCATAAGAGTGGGCATTTATGGTGATGAGAACTCAATATCCAAGCAACCATCTATTGTGATGATAAATTACATAAATATGCTTGAAAATGGATGTTCAAATTTTGGAAAATGAAAAAAGTAAAAAAAAAAATACTAACAAGAAGTAAAAGGGCTCAAATAGAAAAAGATTTTACTCCTATTTTTCATATTTCTAATAATGAAATAATATAGTTACTTTACAAGTAGCCTTGTCATCACTCGATGCTACTTTTTTTACAAAAATATTATAAATAATGAGATGAAATCTCTAACGTCTAATAAAATATGAAAGTTAGTTGATTTACCATCATATTGTAGTGTGCACAAATGATTTCTTGAAAAATAATAATAAAATTGGATGTTTCTATTACATTTAAGGCCAAATTAGTTTTTAAAGATTGCAAGCAACTAAAAGATCCAAATTTTATATAGGCATATATTATCTAATCATTACAGTAACATCCAACAAACTTTTGATCACTATTACCACAATTTTTTTTTCATATATTTAGCAAATGGAGGTAAAAAGTTAAATTTTTTAATAGAAAATTCAATGAGAAAATCGATATAGATTAACATGAAGGTTTCATAGAAGCGTATCAAGAAAATAAAGGGTGTAAATTGACCAAATTGTTATATGCCTTTAGAGGGGTCCTAAGCAACAGCATAAAAATATTTGCTTCATGAATGGTCAAGAAATGATTATCTATCAAGTGAGTTTGATGAATGCATTAATCATAAATCTTGGAATAATCAGATGTTATTGTTTACCTCTATATATGTTTGTGATTTATTAATCTTTGCCTCTAATTTAAACTTCACTAAAGAAATTAAATATAGTACCCCTTCTCGAGACAACACCTAAGTTGAGGTGCTACCAATTTAATCTTAATATTCTACTTGTTGCCAGCAGTAGGCCCATAAAATTTTCCTTCAAATCCTTCAAGAAATGCACAGTACTTGAATTTAATACACTTAGGGCAAAATATCCAAATACATAACATTTACAATCTTATGCCTTCATCAACATCCATGACTTGACACAACATCTCAAACTAGCTTAACATATATGAAGTTATATATGTACAACCAAAAGTCTAGTATTTTACAAAATGCATTCATGCCTGAGGACCTTAGTCACCATCTACACTTATTTGAAAGAAATCAAAATAATATAGAAGGGTGAGTCCGAATGACTCAGTGAAGTAAACATTTGCATGCATGAGGAATAAGGATGAAATGGAATACAATATACAAATGTAGAAGAACATTTATTCTGAATTCAGATAACTAAAATACAAGTTACGATGCCTGGGTGATGTAGATTTGAAAGAGTTTATGGGATTGACGAACTAAATCCAGAAACAGGTATTTCTTGTACAACACTTTATGAGGTGACTCAATGTTGTCCCATACCCATACAGAGTCATTCCGGATTTAATACATTTTATAGAAGATTTCAAAACTCATAGAGAAGATTAGTTTTGAAAAACCCAGTGCACACATTGTTCCATGAAAATCTCAAGTTCAAAATCTAGGATTTTGATCATTTTTACATAATAAGCTAGACAAGAACATTTTATAAAATCAATGATACCAACATTGCTTATGTGTACGATTGTATAATGGCCTTCCCCTTTATGTCTCTCAATTTTGTATTAACAATACAATGATAAAATGGCCTACTCCCTTATATCACCTCGATCATAAAACAGCCTACCCCTTTAGATCACTTTGACGAGTATCTAACTCACCAAATTGCTGTAGTTTGATCGATAAAATCGATCCTCATCAATCAAGCTTTAGGCCATAGTCAATCCCCCGATTGCCTAAAGTCAAGATCGCAACCCAAGTCAGCTATAACACTGATTTTATCACCAATTCATCAGTGCAAATCTAGCATAGTAATCCAAGCATTCCACTAGGATTGGTACTCGGCCTAAACAGACTTTTCATACAAGTATCTATAAATAAATTAAATAATCAAGTATGCCTACAAGGCTATGAATTTCACTGAATAATACTATAAGCAAAAATCAAAGAAACAAATGTTTATAAAAAAGCTTAATAAGAAATATGGGGTTAGCTGGCAAGGTTGTAGGGTGTAAAGGATAGAAATGAATAATCATAATAAAAGTTCTAGACACCATAATAGAAAAAAGCAATAACCCTCACAGTACTTTTTGAACAAGTATAGATAACAATTAAGATCTCAAATAATTCACAAAGTACAATAGCTAAGATACAGTTACGAAATAAAAAAACGTTTAACCCTCATAGGTTTTATCACAACGACAGATAAGTATAAGAAGGTGCCAGATTGGCAAATCCTCATAAGGTATAAAGCAAATACATAAGAGGTTAGATCCTTACCTTTTATAGTTTTAGCAAAACAACCACAACCTGCAATCTTTTGATCAGCAAGACCTACTTCATTGTCACCTAATCAGAAGAATATTTCCATAGTCAATTTCCTATTCAACTCTAATAATCTTTCGAGAATTGCATCATAAATATTCTAACACCACTAGCTATTGATCAACATGATAATATAGGTTCAATATGTACTATCTACACAAAGTACCTCAATAAATCATTTATTCGAAAATTAATCACAATAATCCATATCGATTCCAAAATAGCAAGATATCTCATTCTTAATTATGAAGTCATGATTATATGTTATCATCATCCTAGTTCATACAATATAGTCCAATTCCCTACATAATTAATCCTTAGCAAATACCACTTAGTCTTACATGACATAATTCGTATTATCATTATTAAATCTAAATTTGGCATCTGGCATAACATGTTTAGGTCCATTATTCAATATTCCTTCTTGCAAGGGGATCATACACACTTGTATATATACCAATCATACCCAAGTCTCATTTGTAGCATAGATACAAAGCTTATAATGGAAAGATACAACATACACACACACACACATATATATATATATATATATATGTATATCAAGTACATCTAACACTAAATTCCAAAGTTGGCCACTAGAGTTCCAAAACCACAAACTACTGACACAAATATGTTTGTTGCATCGAGAAGGCGAAATTTCCTTTCCGCCGCTGCCACCAAAAAATGTCAACACCACCAAAATGTTCCTCTCCACTTTAGGAATACAATGCTCTAATCAATTTTTCCAAATGCTGCCAAGAGAATAGCCAATTTCCACCTCAAAGCCACTGCTCCACCTCATGCCATTATGGACTATCACCCCAATTCCACCATCACGGGTAGCCAAAATCCAAAATTGTCTTCACTAAAATGCTTCACTAAGTTGAACCCATCCCAAAGCACCCTTAGTTCACCACGAAAGGTTTTTGGAAAGTGGAAACCCACTAAGCTCCACCGTCACCCATTCAACTTTCACATTTCTAGTAGCTCGCCGGTGGAATACTTGTGCATGTGATATGGTTAGAATCTTAGGAAGGAGAAGAGTAGAGTGGTTTATTCAGTTTATGGTTTAGCTGGCTACCAAAAAAGATCACCAAAGTTGCCGAGAAGGGCTCTTGGTGAAAAAGAAGAAATAAAATGGGGAAAAAAATGAAATTTTGATTTTCATAAAATTCAACTTTTCTAAGTTAGAGATTAGCCCCCAAACCTTTACATTATTCTTCAATTTGGTCCTTCAAAAATTTGCAACACTTCAATTTAACCCCAAAAATAGTTACTGCATGACATTAACCCCTTTGACCAAGAATAAATACTATAAAACCCCAAACTTTTGAAAATGTCATCTAATTGAGTCTTGCCTAATTATAATTTGACCCCAATATTTTCAAAATTTTAGCAATCAAGTCTTTTTTATTTATTAATCGAGCCCTGAAATTCAATTTATCAATATCCTAAATTCTAGATCTTTATTTCTCAAGAATACTAAATTTTTGAATCCCCCTTAAGAGAATCTAGTCCTCAAATTCTCATTTGAGTACTACTCCAACTAAAGAAGATAAGTAGATTTGGTCAGTCAATCTACATTATCTCTTTATTACATTCTACCAGGATTGCTTCTTCAAGTCCTAATGTATTTTTTATGTCTCTCAATGCATTGTATCTCTTGACTTATGTGCCTCATCTAATAATCGTTCTTCTTTTTCTTCTAGCACACATATTTTTTTACAGAATAGAAGAACATCTTGGTTTTGGTATTGAACTCAAATCTCTAAAACTTTCAACTTTTCCTTCTATTTCAACATCCATATATCTTTAGCTTGGGTTTCATTGCGTTTCATCCTATATTTCGAACTACACTTATCTCTACAATCCTACTTGCTGTATTAATTTAAACATAACACCTATTTTTAGGCTTTCTAATGCGTTTGCTTCCAGCAAGTGAGCTATTCTAGCCATTCGACATAAGGCATTGGTCACTACATTCACTTTTTCAGGAGTTAGGTGATGGAAGAATAGTAGTCCTCTAGAATCTCAATGCATCACACTAACATAAATCCTTGAGTAAGCTCAATAAACTCCCACTCTTGAGCATTCTTTACAATTTTAGATATATTTATTCATAAATTCGCCTTTAAAGTTCTCCCAGGTATGGGGCATTCCTTCTTAGTTCCACTATTGGTTCAATAACCTCCATCAATGATAAGCATCTTCTCCCAAAAGAAAGGTAACATGTCTAACCTTCTTTACTTCTAGATAATCTAATGCTTGAAAATTTTTCTCAATCTCTTCAACCTATACTTTTGCCTTCCAATCATCCAATTTGCCAATAAACCTGAGGGATTTTATTAAAGGAATCGTTCAAGCATTCGACCCATAGTTGATTCTTCACTATGTTGATAACCGCCACTTGACTTTGTTGTTAACAGAACTGCATGAACTATTGCCACATCTTACAAATCTATTCAATAGCTTGGCCTCCAATTCCCTAGTTTAATGGTAGGGTCGGCATTGTTCTATTATTTGGTACGAGGTGTCATTGGTTAGAAGTATTTCCTATTTGACGCTCTCGTGCTTCATCTTAATTGATGGTAGGTCGTCCTCTATGACCTTGAACAGTCCACAATGAGGGAAAGGATAAGGCTACTCCCATGACATCACTGAGTATGTAAGATCTTTTAGTCCTATTAATTATGTGAAATCTACAGTATTCAATAGAAAATTCCATTACCATTCAAACTTCTAATGGCTCTTATCACAACGTATAAAGGTATGTTAAGTATAAGTATATTACAAAATAAGAATGTGTTTATATCAAATATCACTAGCAAGTAAAACCATGTTGATTCATACATAATTTCATATAATATATTCACTAAACTCACTCATAAGATTACATATAAAATACATTTATCTTCATGTAAATACATTTAACTATATACCTTGAGTGTTCTATATGTTCCACAATGTCAGAGATTAAAGTTTTCCTTAGTCAAGTTAAGGTACATTAGTTATCTCTAAAATATTGACCACTTTTAATTGCCATTTTCTAGAAAAACTTTATTTTCTTCTTTTCTCTAATTTACAATATGCTTCTTAGGAGCCTCATTTCTCACAAATGATCTTTCTAGCTTATCCTGTATCAACTTATAATCAAACCAGTATGCTTTTCCATTGTTAATAAACTAGTTACCTCAGATATTTGAGTTGCAATCATATATACATATGTCATTCACTAATTATCTTACATGATCTCCTTATGAAAATATTTCCTTATTTCCCTCTCGATGCCACCTTATGGTTGTACAAATTGATCCTATTATTGAAATGCCAGTTTTAAGATAAGCTTATCATCTAAATCTCAATCCCCTATAAAACCAAACACTTGTTGTCCTCAAATACCTTTTCAGTTTCCACATTCGATTATTACTAAATACTCGGTCAACAACGTGATCCTAATGATATCATCCCACCAAACATTAGTAGATTCCCATGTGGGATACCTTAAAGTAATGGACTATACACTAGCTGGCCATCCCATCACTAGTCTTTTACTTTTTGATATCATGCATTATCCCAAAATTCACATCCTAACAAAATTCTCAAGTCAAACATAATGTTCACTAATCTAGAAATCCCATATTTTGAGGACCTTTTCCAGGCATAGCATAGGTTTCCAAACCTAAGCTCTGATACCACCTCTATAGCATTTCTTCTAGGACAACACCTAAGGTGAAGTGCTACCAATTCAATCTTAATATTCTACTTGTTCCAAGCAATAGGCCCATAAAATTTCCCTTCAAATCCTTCAAAAAATGTATAGTATTTTAACTTAACACACTTTGGGTAAAATATTCAAATACATAACATTTACAATCTCATGCCTTCATGAACATTCATGACATAACACAATATCTCAAATTAACTTAACATACATGGAGTTCTATATATACAACCAAAAGCTCAGTAGTTTACAAAATGCATTCACACTTGAGGACCTCGGTCACTATCTACATCTATTTGAAAGAAATCAAAATAATGTAGGAATGTGAGTCCAAATAACTCATAGAGCAAACATTTACACATTTAAGGAATCAGGATGAAATGGAATATAATATACAAATGTAGAAGAACATTTATTCTAAATTCAAATAAATAAAATACAAGTTATGATTCTTAGGTGATATAGATTTGAAAGAATTTATGACATTGACAAACTAAATCCAGAAATGGGTATTTATTGCACAACACTTTGTGAGTTGACTCAATGTCGTTCCATGTCAACAAAGAGTCATTTCACATTTAATACATTTCATAGAAGATTGTAAAACTTATAGACAAGATTAGTTTTGAAAAACCTATTGCACACATTGTTCCATGAAAATCTCAAGTTCAAAATCCAGGAATTTGATAAGTTTTATAAAATAGGCTAGACAAAAATATTTTATAAAATCAATGATACCAGCATTTCTTACATGTACGATCGTATAACGGTCTTTCCTCTTGTGTCCCTCAATTTTGTACTAACAATATAATCATAAAACGGCCTGCTTTTTTATATCATCTCGATAAATTGTAAAATGGTCTATCCCCCTTTATATCCCTCAATGAGTGGCCAACTCGCCAAATCGCTACAGCACGAATCAATAAAATTGATCTTCACCAACCAAGTCTCCCTTGACGATAAGATAACAACCACACAAATTGATAGGACCAATCCTCATTGATCAAGCTTTAGGCCACAGTCAGCCCCTGATAGCCCAAAGTTAAGATCGCAACCCAAGTCAGCCAATAACATTATTTTTATCACCAATTCATCAGTGCAAATCCAATATAGTAATCCAAGCATTCCACTGGGATTGGCACTCAGCCCAAAATAAACTTTTTGTACAAGTATCTATAAATAAATTAAATAATCAAGTATGCTTACAAAGCCATGGATTTCACTAAATAATACTATAAGTAAAAATTAAAGAAACAAATGTTTATAAAAAAGCTTAATAAGAAATACGGGGTTAGCCAACAAGGCTATAGGGTACAAGGACAAAAATAAATAATCATAATAAAAGTTTTGGACATCGGAACAGAAACAAGCAACAACCCTCATAGGAGTTTATTAAACAAGTACATATAATAATTAAGATCTCAAATAATTCACGGAGTACAATAACCAAGATGCAGTTATGAAATGAAAACAAGTTTAAGCCTCATATGGTTTATCAAAACGACATATAAGTATAAGAAAGTGCTAGATTGGCAAACCCTTATAGGGTGTATAAGCAAATACTTGAGAGGCTAGATCCTCACCTCTTATAGTTTCAACGAAACAACCACAACCTGCAATCTTTTGATCAGCAAGACCCATTTCGTCATCACCTAACCAAAATAATATTTCCATAGTTAATTTCCTATTCAACTCTAATAGTTTTTTGAGAATTGCATCATAAACATTCTAACACCACTAAGTATTGATCAACACGATAATATAGGTTCAATATGTACTATCTACACAAAGTATCTCAATAAATCAATTATTCTAGAATTAGTCACGATGGTCTGTATTAGTTCCAAAATAGCATGATATCTTGTTCTTAATTACAAAGTCATGATCATATCATATTATTATCCTAATTCACACAATATAGTCCAATTCCCTACATAATCAATCCTAAGCAAATACCATTCAGTCTTACATTACATAATTCTTATTATCATTATTAAATCCAACTTTGGCATCTAGCACAACATGTCCAAGTCCATTATTCAATATTCCTTCTTGCATGGGATCATACACACTTGTATATATACCAATCATACCCAAATCTCATTCTTAGCATAGATACAAAGTTTATAATGGAAAGATATGACATATACATATATATATATATATGTATATCAAGCACTTCCAACACTAAATTCCAAAGTTGACCACCAAAGTTTTGAAACCACAAACTAATGACACAAATGTGTTTGTTGCGTCGAGGTGAAATTGCCTCCCTGCTACCGCTGCTGCCATTACTAGAAAATATCAAGACCACCAAAATGTTCCTCTCTGCTTTAGGAATATAATACTTTGATCAATTTTTCCAAATGCCACCAAGAAAATAGTCAATTTCACCTCAAGCTATTGTGAATTATCACCTTCATTACATCATCATTGGTGATCAGAATCCAAAACTAACTTCGCTAAATGCTTTCTTGAGCTAAACCCTTTTGAAAGCACCTTTGGTTTGCCACAAAAGGTCGCTAGAAAGTGGAAACCCACTAAGCTCCATCATCGCCTATTCGGCCTTCATGTTTTCGATGGCTTGCCAATGGAAAGTGTGTGCATGTGGTATGATTGGAATCTTATGAAAGAGGTAGTGGAGTGATTGGTTCAATTTATGGTTTGGCCGGCTGTCGAAAGAGATTGCCAAAGTTGACAAAAATGGCTCTCGATGAAGAAGAAAAAAGAAAATAGGGAAGAAAAATGAAATTTTTACTTTTATAAAATTCAACTTTTCAAAATTAGAGATTGGCCCCCAAACCTTTACATTATTCTTCAGTTTTGGTCCTTCAAAAATTTGCAACACTTCAATTCAACCCCAAAAATAGTTAGTACATGGCTTTGACCCTTTGACCAAGAATAAATACCATGCAACCCTAAACTTTTAAAAATGTCATCCAATTGAGTCTTGCCTAATTACAATTTGACCTCAATACTTTCAAAATTTTTGCAATCAAGTCTTTTTTATTTATTAATCGAGCCCTAAAATCCAATTTATCAATATCATAAATTCTAGATCATTATTTCTCAAGAACACTAAATTTCAAGGGTGTTACATTAAACATATTTACTGATCACTTTGGCATGAAATATTTTAGTGAGACAAATTTCACTTTGGGCATAAAAATTATTGGAACATGTGATGGTATATTTCATGACTGATCACATTTTAGAGGAAATTTTGAGGCAATATAATTTTATTAATTTTAAGCATGCTTCAATCCTTTTAATTCGGGCATTCATTTAATTTCTACTAAAAGTGATGATGATGTGATTAATCAAAAAGAGTATGCTAATTTAATTGAAAGCTTAGGATATGCGACTAATTGTAATACTGACCTAATATTGCATAAGGATTACTATGCAAGTCTACGAACAAGCTAGGTATTGAATATTGACATGTCATAGTAAGGACAATTATGCAATATTTACTTGGTGCAAAAATCTATAGTTTGTTTTATAAAAATGATTATGTTATACTTGATGGCTTTTCTATTGTGGATTAGAACGCTTTATCAAGAAATTCTTATTCCACCATTAATTATATTTTTACCTTAGGTAATGGTGCTATTTGTTGGACATATTAAAAAAAAGAAGACATACTATTAATGTTAACACTATTGTGGAGGCTGAGCTTATGGCTTAGCTTTAGTTAGTTAAAAAATAAATTAGTTGAGAGGCTTAGATGATAAACCATTTCAATAATGGTAAGTCAGACCTTATGAAGAGAAAGCATGATATTATTAGATTATATTTGACTAGTGTTATTATTAATGTTGACCTTGTTAAATCTTGAGATAATCTTTCAAGCTCATTAACTAAGGTCTTAGTAAGAGAACGAGTTCAGAAAAATGAATTATAACTATGAAATAAGGTGAGTAGCAAGATGGAGGTCAACAAAGTGGAAAAAAGCAACTAGGTGAAAAAGGAAAGTCGTTAGAGTCTGATGACACCAAGGATTTTTTGTCTTCTAAAAAGCCATTTCATCTTAAGCGTGATTGTAGAAAGAAAAGGCAAAAGACAATGCAAATATGGTTGAAAATTAGATACCAGAATTGGCTGCTATGATTCTGAATTTCATATTGGCATGGTGTTTGAATTGTTTCTCATAAGAACAAACCATCAAGCAACTAATGGTTTGATTTTGGTACTAAAATACGCATTTGTAACAATAAAGCTATGTTCAAGGATCATGTGGATATGACTGACAATGAAATTATGATGGGAACAATAATACTACAAAGGTGCAAGGTAAAGGCAATGTGAGGTTGCAAATTCACATTGGCAAAGAAGCTTTTGCTTGTCAATGTTCTTAATATTGTTCCAAAAATTAAGAAAAATTTAATTCATGTACATCTGTTACATGAAAGAGAGGTTTCACTATTGTATTAGAGTACTCTAATAAGATCATTATAACTAAGAATGGCACCTTTGTTGGAAAGGGCTGCTCATGTGATGGAATGTTTGAACTAAATACTGATAAAATGAATTATTATACTTGTGTTGTTGAGTACTATTCATTTACATTATGGCACTAGCATTTGTCACATGTTATTTATCAAACTCTAATTCATATGTTTAAGAATGATTTCATTTCTTATGATAATAAAGAAAGAGAAATATGTCAAATCTGAATTCAAGTGAAAATGACTAAAAAAGTCTTTTCCTAGATTTAGAAGAAAATTTGAGTTATTAAAACTTGTGCATACTGGTACTAGTGAATTAAATGGCATGCTAACTAAAAGAAAAAATAGATATTTTATTACGTTTGTTGATCATTTTTTAAGGTTTCCTTATGTTTATTTGATGAAAACAAAAGATGAGGCATTTAACATGCTTAAATCATATAAAGCTATTGTTGAATAGAAATATAATTTTATATAATTTATAAATGAAAATATAAATTTTTATAATTACTACATGGAAATATAATTTTTATTAATTTTTTAAATTTTAATTTCTTAAATGAGAATATAATTTTTATTACTTATAAATGGCAATGCAAATTTATTAAATTTATAAATGAAAATTTTAGAATTGTTTATATTTTTATATGTGTAAATATATACATATAAATGAGTAAACAAAAGATAGAGTAAGAAATGGAGAGGTAACTGTGATTTTTAAGGTATAGGGTGTTTGTTTTAAATAGAGAGTTTTTGGGGGAAAAAAAAGAGCTTTGAAAGTTAAAATTGAGAAAGATCAACTTGTTGGATTTTATCTTGGGGATTAGAAAACGTTTCTGAAAAATGCTACCCAACAAGCCCGAGGATTTCATTGGCACTTGACAATTCCGCCAATGCATTGCACGGTAGTCTCTAATTTTCACAGGAATGGTGTAAAGTTTCTCTCCAACCCAATCTGGTTTTGGTAGGCCGAGTGGTAACATCCAGGTCATTCAATTTTTGGGCTTTTCGCAATGTTCTTCTCCGCATACATAACGAATCCAGGGAGGGGCATGGAAGTGTTGCAACTTGAACACTTCAGATTTAAGGATAAGGAGCGGGTTCTGCTGGGCTGTCCATGGCTTTTTGATAAGTAACTCATTATCCTAAGAGAGTTTGGTTGAGATCAAGACCCAGCAACTATGAATTTGAATTTCTGCGACTTTTGGGTACAAGTCAGGGGCTTACCTATCTCCAAATTGACCAGATACGTGGTCAGGCTAATCGGTGATGAGATAGGCACATTCAAGGATTTTGATGACAATTTTCATAAGCGTAAATTGGGCGATGTTCTTAGATTAAAGAAGGGTTTGAATATCACTAAACCTTTATATCGCATTCTCGGCATTTTGGGGTGTAATGATGAAAAGATTATGTTAGAATTTCAGTATGAACGTTTGCCTAATTACTGCTATATCTGTGGTGTCATCGGCCATATTCTAAAACAATGTGATGCTCAGTATACGGAAGACTTCCGTCCAGAAGCTAATCTTCAACACGGTCCATGGTCGCATGCGAATCTAACTGGATTATGCTAATTTGCCTCTGTATGCTACTGCTAGGATGTCTTCATTTAATGCTAGAGGATGTGATATCTTTGGTACTTTCTCAATAAATCAACATAATAAGAGCAACAAAATTGTGGCTGATGGGGAAAATTCGATATGTCCATCATAGTTTTGCTACTCAAGGAATTTTAAACATTGATGAGGGTGACGACAAAATACATGGGTAAGGCTGAGGCTGTCAATGGATTGGACTTGGATGGAATTATGTTGGATTCAAATTCGAATTCGAAAGCAATATACTAAATTCAAATTCGATCCAAGATTCATTGAATTTGTAATTAATATAACCATATTTGAATCCAAATAAAAGTCAGATATCCAAAAAAATTTAAATCCAAATACTTCAAAAATCATCATATATTTATTATTTTTCTCAAATTTAGTAAAATCTAAATTCAAACAGTCATTCTTAAGAAAAATACACAACAAATTAATAAATAAATTATTACATTTTAAGTTTTATTGCTGATAATAGTACTTATTTAACATTATAAATACATAGTTATACATGATTCTTAATCAATTAACTATAGTTCAAAATTCTATAAAAAAAAATTATTTCGATCAAATCAAGATTTGCATTGCATTCTTGCCATATCATGACATTTAGCTCCTACTCATTAGTCTTCCCATTCATTTTTTGTTATAAAAATAAAAAAAAACAAGTATATAATTGTGATATAAATAAGCTCGAAAATCTAACAATTTATATGAAAAATACATAATTTTCTTCATCCAAATATCTACTTTTGCATTACTATATGACTGTGTATATATATGTATAACACCATATATGTATAATACTAAATATATTTGTATTCAAATTATTAATGGATCGGATCGAGCTACATCCATTTTTGCTCTATTTATTTTAAGTTTTAAATTTTTTAATTTAATCATATTCGTTAAATTTTTGATCGATTAAAAATTCAAAATAATTAAATCGAATACAAATTAACATTCGTTGAATTAACCGCCTAAGTATGGCCTATAATTTTTCTTCGGCTTCCGATGGTGATAAACTTATACATGTACAGGCTCAGTTTCACGCATCCAACAAGATTTATGGCGTGGCCCACAATTTATCTTCTCATTGTAATGCCTGTAATGAATCCAACATGGGGCCCATTCAGGATCTTATGACTCGTACCCAGCCCATTGCTCATTCTCCTCGAACCCAACAGCCTGTCCTAGTTCAAGACACGTTTGCTTTATCTAGTCTTCTTGATACCTGTGTTGGTGAATCTACTTTAAATATGGTAAGACATTTCTTTGACATTTTCTAAGGATGCTCTTAAGCATTCAAATAATGGGAAGCATGGTCATCCAGGGAAAGGGTTATTGGACTATCATTGGATCTACGTCACATCTGAACTCCATTGCTCCCCTGCTCCTTCAGACGATGTTGAAGACAATTGTCGACCCACAAAGAAGGTTCAATTTGATCATCATACATTCATACCTGTGATTCTAATGATACTACTTCAACGACAATGACCGCTACGCAGTCCCACCAACACGATGATCGCTCTCAGCTGGAACTGCCAAGGGTTGGGAAATCCTTGGATAGTTCATGAATTAGGTAACTTAATTCGCTACTATTGTCCTCAATTGATTTTCTTGATAGAGACTAAGCTGAATTGAAGAAGGATGGATGCAATCCGGGACAAACTAGGCTACTTCGGAGTATATGTTGACACCCTCGAGCTTTCGGGTGGACTGGCGCTTCTGTGGAGTAAGGATGTCCAGGTTTATCTTATTGCCTTCTCTTCCCAACATATTGACATCACCATTTGCATGGATGCACAGGATTTGGGTTTTCACTTTACTGGATTTTACGGCAAGTCAGATGCATCTAGACGGCGAAATTCTTGGCAACTCCTTCACTAGCTTAACTCTCACTCTTCCTTACTATGGATTGTGCTTGAGATTTTAACGTTACTTTATCTCCCTCTGAGAATGACAGCCGCTTGGGAATTTGTTACACTAGATCCTCTGTATTTCGAGAAGCAATTTTTTATGCCACTTTACATGATTTGGGTTTTATTAGATTCCCTTACACAGGGTGTAATCGTCGGACTTCTTCTTTCACAATTTGGGAACAAGTGGATCGTGCATGTGCCACCTTTGAATGGATTGAGAAGTTCCCTCGTTACTAGGTGCATCATCTTTTCGTGATGAAATTCTGATCATTCCCCGATTCTAATTGAGTTTGATAATGTTGGTGATGTTTCCAAATGCAATTTCAAAAGAAAGCTTAAGTTTGAGGCATTTTGGATCAAATATGCTGACTGTGAAAAAATAATAGCACAATCCTGGTCTCACTCATGGCCTGGTTCTGATCTAGATGAGTTAAGTGTGGTAATCAAGAATTCCAGGGTGGGATTACTTCGGTGGAATAAAGAAGTTGTTGGATCAGCAAGGAACAAAGTTAAGGGCCTCAGAGATCAAATTGAGCAGCTATCAACTGGAGTGCTATATCAGTCTTCTAAAGCCCAGATTTCACAGTTGTGAGTAGAGCTTGAGAATCTGTTAGATAAAGAAGAACTACTATAGAGCGAATGTGCTAAGAAAGAATGGATGAAAGAGGGTGACCAGGACACTAAATTCGTTCATGCTAAAGCTTCGTCTCATTTCGGAAATAATCATATTGTTGGAATAAGAGATGTGTCAGGACACTGGTTCCAATCGTGAGAGGATATGAAACACATTCATTTGGATTATTTTACTACCATCTTTCGGTCTTCTTGCCTTTTGGATGAGGCTATAAACAAAGCATTGGTGTGCTTGAAATCGAGAATTAGTCATTAGATGAACCTAAAGTTACTTGAAGATTTTTTGGTTGATGAGGTGAAGTGAGCCCTCTCCCAAATATCTCCACTAAATTCCCCAAGATCGGATGAAATGTCTCTGTTGTTGTATCAGAAATTCTAGAGAATTGTGTAAAAAGTTGTTGTCAACTTTGTTCTTGACTTCTTAAACGGAGATAGAAGTTTATCCAAACATAATCATGCTCATAATATCGAGACCGGAGGTCCTCTGCTAATTTTGGCTAATCAGCTTATGTAATGCTTCTTATAAAATTGCTCCTAAGATGCTCACTAACAGATTGAAGCCATTCATGAATGATATCATATCAGAAACTCAGTTTGCTTTTGTGCCTACACGCCTCATTACTGATAATGTTTTGCTTGGTTTTGAGGTTAACATTATATGAAGAGAATGAGAGATGGGACGACTGGTAGGATGGCAATCAAGTTAGACATGTGCAAAGCCTATGACAAGGTGGAATGGCTTTTTTGGCAAAAGGTCTTGATACATCTTGGTTTTGATGTGCATTTTGTGGCGCTTATTATGAAATATTTTTCTTCTGTTTCCTACTCTATTGTTTGGAATCGAGAAGCTATTCGATTTTTTCTACCCTCAATGAGATCTTAGCCACGGTGATCCTTTATCTCCCTGTCGTTCTTTTTTTCTTTTTGTGGTGCCGAAGGTCTTACTAGGTTGATTAGAAAGAAGGGAGAGGAAAATCTAGTTACATGTATATCTATCAGCTGCAATGCACCTAAAATCTTGTACCTTCTTTTTGCAGATGATACTCTCTTGTTTTGTCAAGCTACAAAGCAAGTGATGCTGTGCATCAGAAATGTTCTTTCCTTATATGAAAATGCATCAGGGCAGCAGATAAGCTATGATTAATCTTTTATGGTGTTTAGCACTAATACAATCTTAGGTACTCAACATAACATTCAGTCAATTTTGGGAATGAAAAAGATTGAGAAACATGATAAATATATATGGCCTCTTTTGGTGGTAGGTAAATCCAAGTGAGAGATCTTTGCATACATAAGGGAGAAAACATGGACTCGTATAAATGGATGGACTGAAAAAATGCTCTCTCAAGTGGGGAAAGAAATCCTCCCAAAGGTTGTGGCTCAAGCTATCCCACCTTATGCAATGAGCTGCTCCAAGCTTTACGAGGGTCTTATTCATGACATTGAATCTATGACGGCTTCTTTTTGGTGGGATAATAGGTGTGCAAGAAAGTTTCATTGGTTGTGATGGGACCTTCTTGGCAATAGTAAGTGAGAAAGGGGTATGGGTTTCTGAGACTTGATATCCTTTTAATCAAGCACTTCTAGCCAAAGAAGGATAGCATCTTCTCAAATGACTGAATTCTTTGTTTTCAAGGACCTTTAAAGCCAAATACTTTCTGGACTGTGAAGTTCATCATGCACCTCTTGGCTCCAGTCCCTCTTTCTCTTGTAGGGGCATTTGGGAATCACTCCAGTTATGTAGAGAAGGTCTCCGCTGGACAATTAGGACTGGTTGCAATGTGTTCATTTGGCAAGGTAGATAGATTCTGTGGCAACCTAGTTGCCGTATATTTTCACTGCCAAAAATCATATCTGCAGACTCTCGTGTTGCTTGTCTCATTGATTCAGCAACTGGACTATGGAATTCCAATTTGATTTTAGAAATTTTTCTGCAACCTGACTATGAAGCTATACTCTCTATTCCACTTGGAAGATGTGACAATGAAGATGCAATTGTGTGGCATTATAAGAAGTCTGGGATATTCTCGATTAAATCAGGTTACTGGATAAATCCCTGAAGCACAAAACACTTGAGGAATGCAATGGCTCTAGTAGTGATTCTCATATTCAAGATTTCAAATTTCTTTAGAAGTGCAAAACTCCCCCTAAGGAAAAACATTTTGTATGGCGTGCAGCTCATAATCTTTGACCTACTAACTATGCACTTTATCATAAAAAGATCCTTCAGAATCCATTGTGTGATATTTGCTCTCATGTGGAGGATGATATCGTGCATTGTTTACTTCATTGTCACTTTGCTACACAAGTATGGGCTCTTTCCAAGTTGCCATCTGTTTGTATTTTCCAATTTCAAGAAAGCTCAATCTACAACTGGTTTCACAAAGTGAATGATGCTATTGCTACCCAAGCCATTGAATTATTTCTTGTTTGCTGTTGGGCCATCTGGCACCACATAAATTTTTCAAAGTTTGGAGAGGCCAGCAGGTCACCATTGGAGGTTGTGAGCTTTGCTATAAGCTTTATGGACAGATTTAGGACACTTGCAACAGTGGTGTCTAATTTCAAGTTTGGCAACTCAACAGAAACATGGCAAGCTCCAGGAATGGATCTGATAAAAGTAAATATGGACGCCGCTACCTTTAGAGATCATGGTGCTATGGGAATTGGTCTGTTGCTCGCAATTCTAATGGAGATTGCTTGGCAAGGGACTCTTGGCTCTTTTGGTGTTATTTGCAACCAGAAGCAGCAGAGGCATTAGCTGCAAATTTGGCATGTGAAATGTGTTCTTGCTACTCTTGGTTGAATGTTGTAATTGAAGGTAATTACTTCTCGGTTATTCATGCTCTCTGTGAAGACATTTTAAATTTATCTGACATCGGTCCCTTATATTGGATGCCAAGATGTGTATTCACAGTTCTTACCAAGTTTCTTTCGATCATGTTCAACGTCAAGCTAACCAATGTATTCATTATCTTGTTAAGAAAGCATTTTCATTGTATCAATATACTATTGTATCTTCCAAAGTAATTGGCCATGCTTTAGCTCTTGACTCTATTTAATGAAATGATTTTCACGTTTTCTCTTAGAAAAAATTAAGAAAATAGAATTTCAATTCAATTTGTAAGGTCCTTTCCTTTTCGATATAATGCATTACAAATTCAACTTGTTTGTGGCCTACATTTTCTTCGCTATGATACATGTTATGTTCAGGCCCTCGTTGAATTCATCACTAGAATTTGACCTAGAAGACAAATTTTTCATTTCTTGTGTTATTTCCACATTAGACGTAAGCAGCAATGACGTTGAAAATACTAAAGCCTCGTTTGGTTTTATTTTCTATTTCATTTTTCATTTTCATCATTTTCAAATAGTTAATGAAATGAGTTGAAAATAAGGTTGCAAATGAGTCAAGCTTGGGCAAATTTTGTAGGCTTGAGCTTAAGCTCAAAATATATAATTTGGGCTCAAGCTCAACGAGCTTTATTTTTTGAGCTCGAGCTCTACTCAGCTTGACTCAATTAAACTCGAATTTGTAAATAAACTATGAAATATTGTAAACTCGTGCTTGAATTTTTTGAATAAAATGGTAATTATTTAATGATTAACATTTATAAATTAAAACATTTTAGTTTTATTTTTTATTTTTATTTTGAATTTAGGTTAATAATATATTATTTTTCTTTTTGATTATATTATATATATATTGTAACGCCCCTAAAATTTGTATTTTAGAAAATAAGAATTTAAAAATCGAGTATTAGTTTGACAAATTTTGGGGCTCAAAATAAAATAAAAAGGATTTGATTATAAGAATTTTTAAAATTTTGGGGTTGATTTGAAATTTGAGGAAATTTGACTAACCAACCTTTGGAAGTTTTGTGGGTCAAAGTAGAAACATTT
The DNA here is from genome assembly GCA_014898725.1 of Jacaranda copaia. Classification (NCBI taxonomy): domain Eukaryota; kingdom Viridiplantae; phylum Streptophyta; class Magnoliopsida; order Lamiales; family Bignoniaceae; genus Jacaranda; species Jacaranda copaia. The sequence goes on along the minus strand of JACGDI010005252.1, from coordinate 978,010 downwards.
ATGGTCAAATGGGTGAATTTAGGGCACTCACTAAGTTGGGGCATGATTGGAAGACAACTAAGAATTTGAATGAGGGTCAAATTGCAATTGCTAGAAAGTGCCCTTTAAATATCAAAACAACCCGCCCATTTCTTCTCATTTCCCCCATGAAGCCCCATTTCCCTCTACTAGTGATTTCTCTCGGTTGCCAACGAACCTCGTAGCTAACTATAGCATTACCTCCCTCTAAGCTCCACCAAATACACTAGTGCTAAGAACTACCACAAATAGTCTGGGAATTGACCGAAAACTAGGAGGCAACGAACGACAGTGGTTGTGGCTGCTCTGACATCTGTTGAACATGACCTAGGTGTTGGTTTTAATAAGCTCAACGAGTAGAAGCTATTGGTAGCTTCAATTTGAAGCTTCAGGCAATGATAATGGAGTAATTTGAAAATGGGCGTAGTGGTGGTCGGCGGCGACATTGGTGGTTTTTGGTGAAATTGAGCAACAATTCAACAGAGAAAGCTAGAATTAGTTTAGGGGTTTGATAGGGCACAATAAGGCACACCTTTTGATGGCAGCGACACCCAGTTTTGACAGCAACACATGGCGGCGATGCTAAGCTAAGCTCCATCAGTTTCACCAGCTCGACAATATGAGCACATGTAGACTACTCCTGTGCAGTGATTTAGCATCAAACTTGAATGAATTAGGTAAAACTTTGATTAATTGATTAATCAATTTCTTATTTAATCAAATTAGATTGTAAAGTTGATTTTAATTGTAAATTCAAGTTGACTAGACTAGGAATTATGACTATAGACTAAAATGATTGGATAGGAATTTGATTGCAAGTATATGTGGACTTGGATTGTGAATTACAAGCTAATTATCATTAAATTGGGTTAATTGATGTAATTAAGAAATCTAAATTGTGGTTTGTTACGAAAAATATTTATTAAGAACATGTAAATTTGTAAGGATAATATAAATTTAGATTTATGGGCTTAGAACATTATATATAGGACTTTAGAAAACAAATTCTATTCAAGTGACTAAAAGCCTCCTGACTCAATTCAATTAAAATGTTAAGCTGAACCCTCATGTTAGTATAAGTTAATCTCATTGAATTACAATTGTGAATCAAGAATGAGGCATGCATGGATATATATATATATATATATATATATATGAAGGCATAAAGATTCAAATTTGTATTATTATATGATAATTCTAGTTAATTAAGTTAATTATGTGAGTAAGACCTAAGTAGCAATAAGTGGGTTAATTAAGATAACTGGGCTGTTATTTTGATTTAGGATAATGTTATGAGAATAAGTAGTAATAAAGACCTAATTATGCCCTTTTTGCTAGTACCGATATAAACTCCGTAAGTATTTTCGTATTAATAGCATAATTAACTGTATTGTAACAATAGTACTGATCGAAGCCCAAAGTTATCATACTAGATAAATAGTTGTTGATTTTAGATTATTGATATTATAATTATAATGAATAGGATTAAATGAGGATATTAACAGTGGATGTATTCTTTTGGATTAGGTGATGAAGAAGTGGGTCCCATAGACCAATAGGCGGTGATAGCATATCTAAGGTTATTAAGGTGAGTATCTAACCTCTTAAGTATTTGCTTATATGTCTTATGAGGGCCTACCAATCTAGCACATTCTTATACTTATTTGTCATTGTGATTAACCCTTGTGAGGGTTAAACTTGTTTCTATTTTGTAGTTGTATCTTGGTTATTGTGCTCTATGAATTATTTGAGATCTTATTTATTATTTGTTACTTATTTCACAAGCACCTGTGAGAGTTGTTTCTTGTTTCTGTTCTGGTGTTTGGAACTTTTATTGTGATTATTCATTTTCTGTCCCTTGTATCCTATAGCCTTGCTGACTAACTGTGTATTTCTTATTAAGTTTTTTTTTTTTTTATAAATGATGGTTTCTTTGATTTTTCCTTCTGGTATTATTCAATGAAATCCGTAGCCTTGTAGGCATACTTGATTATTTAATTTATTTATAGACACTTGTACGAAAATTCTATTTTGGGCCAAATGCCAATCTCAGCGGAATGCTTGGATTACTATATTGGATTTACATCGATGAATTAGTGATAAAAATAGTGCTATTGGCTGACTTAGTTTGTGATCTTGACTTTGGGCAGTTGGGTATTAATTGTGGCTTAAGGCATGATCGGCGAGGATCGGTCCTGCTGATTCGTGTGATTGTGATCTTGTCTTTGGGAGAGACTTGATCAGCGAGGAACGATTTTACCAATTCATGCTGCAGCGACTTGGTGAGTTGGCTACTTGTCAAGGCGATATAAGGGGGTAGGCCATTTTATTGTTGATGCAATACAAGAGGATAGGCCATTTTACAGTCGATGCTATATAAGGGGGTAGGCCATTATATGGTCGTATCGTTTATACAGAACCAAGAGATACAAAGGGGAACACCACTATATGTACATGAAAAATATGCTGGCATCATCAATTTTATAAAATGTTCTTCTCTAGCTTGTTTATAAAACTGATCAAAATCCTGGATGTCGAACTTAAGATTTTCATGGAATAACTTGTGCCCTGGGTTTTTCAAAACTAATCTTGTCTACGAGTTTTGAAATCTTCTATGAAATGTATTAAATGTGAGATGACTCTTTGTCTATATGGGATAGCATTGAGTCAACTCACAAAATATTGTACAAGAAATACCAGTTTCTGGATTTAGTTTCTAGATCTTGTAAATTCTTTCCAATCTACAATACCCAAGCATCATAACTTGTATTTTAGTTATCTAAATTCAAGATGAATATTCTTCTACATTTGCATATTATATTCCATTTCATTATGATTCCTCCTACATGCAAATACTTGCCTCACTGAGTCATTCGAACTTACCCTCTTTGTGTTGTTCCTTTTGTTTTTGGCCAGATTGAAGAATAGAAGGCACCCTGAACTTGGGCTACCTTTTGGTGTAGTGTAAATATAGTTATCATGACATCTATAGTGGTAAGAATGCGAGATGTTATGGTTGTAACGTAATAGAGGACATAGGTTACAAGCTAGTGTCTTCTCTTCTGCGAAGTGTGACAAGTTGAAGTTCCTAATGAATGATGCATATATGTAGGTTAAATTATGGGCCTTTGAGAAGTTGTGACTTGTTAGGAGAACTTAGGTTTTGCTTGTCATTTTTAGTATGACTAGCCTGTATTTTAAGTTATGAAATTTCTTATGTAGTTAATTTTGGAGGGTGTAATTAATTTTAAAAGATTTGATTGGAGTAGCACCTCGATCCAAAGCATACACCTCTCGGACGGGGCGCTACATATATTATATTATTAATAATATATTAAATACTAATACTATTAAAACTATTAAAAATATAAATCAACTCGCAAGCTTCAAGCTTATATAAAAATGGCTCAAGATCAACTCGAGGTAAAGCTCAAGCTCAACTCAAGCTCGAGTCGAGCTAGCTTGAGTTTGGCTTGCAAAACTCATGAGCCGACTCGACTTGTTTGTAGCCCTAGTTGAAAATGCAGTTTAAATCTGCTATTCCATTCCCTACTGCATCTCTTATTCCATTTCATGAATATATAATATGTGTATTAAATATTTTCTTATAAAAATAATTGATTGAAAATCAGATACACTTCACATAAATACAACAACTTGGAGTAGGAGATGAAATTGAAAATAGAATAGAAGATCTAAAGTGTTGAAAATGAATTTGTATTTAGATATATTATTGAAAAAGTAATGATTATGTTTGTTTTAATAAATTGTATGCGAAGAGAGAGAGAGAGAGAGAGAGGATATATAAATTATTGGGGAATATGTTTTGAAAATAGAAATGAAATTGATGTTGGGTAAAAATTTGTAAAAAGTTAGGTTTCATTTTTGGAATAGTAGAAAATATAAAAATGGGCTTTGAAAATGAAACCAAATGGGCCCTTAAGCTATACAATTGTCAAGTGCCAATTAGCTCAATAATATCATCCTCATACTTATATGTGAGGTTTGATATTTGAATTTTAACAAATTCTTGATATATATATATATATATATTTGTAAATAAAAAAAGAGAAAAAATTTTCAGCACGATTTATTAGTCTTACAAATTAATCCAATCATGAAATATCAATACAAGTGTTTGTCTGGCTCAAGCGTGGAAAAAAGAAACCAAAGAGAAGGGAATAAAACTATAAGCCATATATATAGTCAAAATAACCAAGTTTTGACATTTAATTTAGTAAGAAAAGTTATAAATTACATCAAGAAATTTAATGATAAAAAATAAATACCCAAAGAAATAAAAATAAATATACATATATTTATATAATTTAACAAAATCAACTAAAAATTCATCGCATTAGACATACTCATGAATTTGATATTGAAATATTTATGCAACCATCTCAAAATTGCTTCACTCTCCTAAGTCCTAGCACCTTTTTATTATCAAACTCCTGACTTGAAATAATTATTAAACAAGTATTAGGAGTACATCTCAAATAACAAAAAAGACAATTGTAATTATAGGAATAAGTTGTTTGATAACTACTTTTTTAATTAAAAATTATAATTTTCCAAAAACTATTACTAGGAAATAAATTAATTGAGTTCCTTATAAATTTTTTTAAGTGACGTAATCAAATCACAAAAAACGAAATGGTGTCAATATACATTGAGTTTTTACTGTTGACATTAGAAACATGTTAAGTCCGTTCAAAGTTTGATAATTAGTAGCATTTTACTGTTTTTGTAAGAATTTATGCGAATAGCAGAAACTATATGCAGAGTTGCATAGGAGCAATCTAGCCACAAAAATGGCTCAGTACGGATTCGTTTCAATCCTCTGCGCAGTGGTTTACTGCATCACCTTGTTGAAGTTCTCTGTTGGGGTAGATACACGTCTTTCAAACCAAACAATTCTTATTGGGCAAACTTTGATTTCTCAAAGCCAAATTTTTGAGTTGGGATTTTTTCCCCCTGGAACATCCGGAAATAAGTTCTTGGGGATATGGTATATAAGCACATCGGATACTGTCGTCTGGGTTGCAAATAGAAACAATCCCATCACAGATTCACATGGAGATGCACTCTTAACCATAGCTGGAAATGGAACTCTAGTTATAAGCATCGCTGGAAGAATTATCTGGTCGGCGAAGTCGTCTGGGGTGGCATCAAATCCAATTATGCAGCTCTTGGACTCTGGAAACCTTGTTAGTTTTGACGATGCTAATATGTCTTCTTCAGATACAAGCTACATATGGCAGAGTTTTGATTATCCAACTGATACCTTGTTACCAGGTATGGAGTTAGTAGATGACATTGATGCTGGTCTGCACAAGTATTTGACATCATGGAGAAATTGGAATGATCCCTCTCCTGGAGAATTTGTACATAGGATCGAAAACAAGGGTTGCCTGAGCTGGTGATTTTGAGACTGAAAATGAAATGGTTCTGAACTGGAAAGTGAAACGGGATTTCCTTTTATGGTATTCCACGCTTTCCCAATCCCATTTACAAACCTGAATTGGTTTTCAAGAAAGGAAGATTGGTATCTATCTCAGAGCATCAAAACAGCTCAATTGTCAAAAGAGTAAGAATACGGCCATCTGGTTCACTCGAGAGCTATACTTTAAATGCAAGAAAGGCTAAGTGGAATCCTGTGTACACAAGTCCATGGGACACATGTGAAGAATACAGTCAGTGTGGGCCGTATGGTATCTGCAGAATTGACTAAGTACTAAGATGTGTGTGTTTTAGGGGATTTGTCCCTAAGTTCCAAAAAGATTGGCACCTTCAAGATTGGTCCCGTGGATGTGTTAGAGTCACACCATTGAAATGCCAGAATGGAAATGGTTTTCTTGAGCTTGGAGGGCTGATTTATCCTGATATGTTGAAGTTTTGGTTGAATAGTAGCATGAGCCTCAGAGAATGCCAAGTTGAGCGCTTAAGAAGCTGCAGCTGTGTTGCATATGCTAATCCATACATCACTAATGGTGGCAGTGGCTGCTTAATGTGGTTTGGCGATCTCATTGACACCAGAGGCGTCGCTGAAGCAGATAGTACGCAGAAAATCTGTATCCGCGTTGCAGATTTAGAGCTAGGTAGTCAACTCTATTTCTAATCTAACCACTTCTGAGACTTGTCTTTAGCTTCTGATGTCAGTAAATAAATCAGTCAAGTGTTTTTGCTTGTAGTTTCTAGCACTGATTTAGAGGAGAAGGAGAAGAAAAGGCCTATAAAGCTTATACTGATACCAACTGCTTTGGGAGTTCTTGTCTAAGGCTTCATTAATGGAGGTATATTTTTAATGAAAAGACAAAAGAGGAGAGGTAAAAACACAGGACTCTCATACTAGACTACAGAAAATCTACTATTCGTGTTGAAACCTGCACCGAATCAGACCTTGAGGTATTATCTTTTTTCTTATTTTCTTTTTCTCCTTAAGCAGCAGAAAAGGAAAATGAGGATTTAGAATTAACTTTGTTCAAGTTGGCAACTATTGTGGCTGCAACAAACGACTTTTCCAGGGAAAATATGATTGGAGAAGGAGGTTTTGCTCCTGTTTACAGGGTAATTTATTACATGAGAGTGCTTAAGGTTTCTCAGGGAATAAAATCATTAATTTGACATTCTGACTCTTATATCAACATGCAAGCCGGGCAACTTGTCAGCAGAAGAAGAAATAGCCGTCAAAAGGTTGTCAAGGACTTCGGGACAGGGTCTTGAGGAATTCAAAAATGAAGTCATCCTTATTGCTAAACTCCAACATAGGAACCTCGTCAGACTTCTGGGATGTTGCATTGAAGGAGAGGAAAGAATGCTAATCTATGAATACCTGCAGAATAAAAGTCTGGATTATTTTGTTTTTGGTACAGCCTGATATATACTTCATCTTGTTGTTTATTTGTAATATCCCTTGATTTCTCTTAAACAAATTCTGGAGATTGATGCATTTGATGTTGATATTCACAAGGTATTGTATTCAATCATGTGCCGAACAAAATCGAAAGGCGCTTTTGACATGGCCTAAGCGCTTTGACATTATCATGGGAATGGCAAAGGGACTGCCATATCTCCATCATGATTCCAGATTAAATATTATCCATCAGGATCCCAAAACAAGCAATATTTTAGTAGATGGAAATTTGAATCAAAAAATTACAGACTTCAGGCTAGCAAGAATTTTTGAAGAGGGTCAATCTATTGCTAGAACAAAATGAGTCATCGGGACATAGTAAGCTTCCTTACATCTCCAAGAAAAACTTTGCTATTTTCAAAGAGAACTTTATGTCCAATAATTTTATGCATGCAGTGGGTATATCGCCCCAGAATATGCAATTGCTGGGAAATTCTCAGTGAAGTCTGATGTCTTTAGCATGGGAGGGGCATTGTTAGAGATATTCAGTGGAAAAAAGAACAGGGGCTTCGACTTGCGATCACTATCGTAGCCTTTTGGGACACATAATTTTCTTGCTGTTATGCCATATATGTCTTGCTCATATCAGTGATATAGCACTTCTGAATGTCGGAGAAAGTTAACATACTTAATTGTGGCGTGCAGGCATGGTTACTATGGGAAGAAAACAAGGTTATGGAGCTAATGGATGAATGTTTGAATGATATATTTATTGAATCTCAAGTGAAGAGATGTCTACAAGCTGGGTTATTATGTGTTCAGAAAATTGCAGAGGATAAGCCGGTGATATCATCTGTGCTTTTCATGTTAGGAATTGATTGAGCAATTCTCCCTGAACCCAAAGAGCCTGGATTTTTTGTCGACAGGAGCTCCAATGGTGTAAGAAGAAGGACATTCACAATTAGTATGAGGTCTCAGAAAGGAACAATGAGCATCACAGATCTAGAGGCTAGAGGACGAGGTTTCAACATATATGCATTATTTGACTACTATCTAATTTATTACTAGCAGTGAGATCTAAATGCATTGCATGTCTAGGGAAAGGAGGAGTTCATTTTTTGGTGCTTTGTGCACGATTCTGCCCAAAAGCAATCATGGGAAAGGATACTCTCGTTTCTTTAGGAGAATTTTTTAAGTAGTGTTTCACTGTTTCCTCTTAAATGATTTATCAAGTCTCCTCGAACTGGAACCTCAAACTGTAAGTTATTTCTTCGGTCATTGAAAAACATTTCTAATTCAAGTAGTTTGTTTTTTATAAGAGCAAAGAAGTATTTTCCTAGAATGACACAACCTCAAATTTTGGTGTGTGAAATCTACAGGTACCGCTGAAAGTGGCCTTGCGTACATCTGCAGCTTTTTATGTAAATAGTATATATGTGTGCATATACTTCAGTCTTTTTTTAATTCAACTAAACATATTTTGAGTTCATTTAATGCTTCGCTTGAGGTAAATCTTAAGTGTGTTATTAAATTATATTATACAATAATAGGATGTCATCAAATTTCTCAGTACACAGTTTAATATATTGGATCCTTTATTTCAATACATGGTCAATCTCCTAGAAATAAAAACATTGCTAATTAGGGAAAAAAATATTTAATTTCCATATTCAATTCGACAAAGTACATCTTTTGAAAAATCTCTATGAACCACGAGGGACCGTTACAACACAATCTTTGATTAGTGTTCCCTTCATATTGGACTTTATGTGTCTAGAAAAATCTCTAACCATAGAATTTGTGAGAACTCACTAATATAATGTGAAGGAAATTGTGAAATCTATATACGCCTAAAAGTCTTACTCGTTGGCATCTCAAAGCGGCAAACTGGACAATGGTGACTAGTCCTTAGCTATTTTTTAATGCAATTGCCGTGATAAATTTGCCCGCACAGCATGCATAATGCTTCATGTTCTAACTCTTCCAAGCAGATTGAGCAATTATTAATCCGATCGACATTCCCAGAATCCAAAACCTTCCTCTTCAATAATTCAATCGATGATTCCGCAGCTGGAACCATACGAAATTCACTTTCTTCGTCTGACTGCTGAATAATTGCACTTCTTTGACCAAAAAGGTGTATCTGATCTATAGTCACATGGAAGTCAAGATGCAAAACATTAATATGGAGCCCTGTTTTCCTGGGCTTCGACGTAAAAATTTTCCACGATTTGCTCAACACAAACTAGATCAACTGCTGACACACGACATCATTCTCCAGTGGCAAGTTCCTAATTTCTTTGTCGATGGCATCTCACGTTTCTTGGTAGCACGAGAATTGCTGAAAATTTAGTCGGAAAAAGTTCCTGACTGTGGGCGATCAATAGGCTGTTGGACCAACTGCGGCTCTGGGGAATATTGGCGTTGAATCCATTCGGACAATTTGAATTTGCAAAGAAAGTTGAAGTTGATGTGATCATATATTGAGGGGAGGAATATGGGGCCTCGTCGTCACAAGTAGTAAATGCACTTCTTACTAGCTCGAACTTGAATGTTTGGTGGCATTATCCATGTTCAAGATTTCTAGAAGATGTATAAGTAGAATAAATAGGGCTAATTCTTCAAGGAACCTGCGTAAGACAGAAATATTAAAACGCGTAATGAGATGACTAAAGGAAAACATATATTATTATTGAAATCTTGAATTTGCAATGGAACAAGTATTTATATATATACAGATTTTTATTTTTTATTTTTTATTTTTTTATTTTTAAGGATATAGAATGTTGCAAAGAGAACAAAGTCCAGGGAGAATCACACTCTATTCACAGTTCCAATTTTTGTATATGTTAGACGAACTTTAAACATGCCCGCATTTTAATGTTGACAATCATTAGATGGAAACTAAATGTTAATACACTGAAATTGAGGATTATTCTTGTTTTCTATGCTAAGTTTTACCATTTGATAATATATATGTTTCTGAAGTACAAATTTATAAGATTCAAATTAAGATTTTAAAAGTATATCAAGCTCTTTCAGAAAATATCATGATCTGTTAATTATTTTTTAAGTTCAAGCAATAGTCCTTATGTTACTTACACTACTAATTTTAGTTACCATATATGCATCCACTTATAATCAGTGAGCGCTTAATGATGAATTCGTGATAAATTTCAATATAGTTTTAGAAAAATAAAATAGTTACCTACTAGTGACCACCTTTATGCAGTACCAATTCGATCACTAATTGGTAATTGAACTCTTTTTTGAATTATTAATATTATTGACTGTGTAATACAATTACTAATTCAATCATTAATTAATAACTAAATTATTGTTTAGTTTCTAATTTATAATCAAAATTTTTCGGTCATTGATGTAGTCACTAATTAGTGATTGCATTTTTTTTTTGTCAATAATCAATCACAAATATAAAATTTTATTTTTTTAATATATTTTTGTAATATGAAAGCATAAATTTTATGTGATATTTATATAAATAACAAATATTGTGTATGTTTATGTTCATGTATAAAATTCTAGGTTTTCGTTTTCATGAAAATCTCCTTTTTTTTCCTATTTTATTTAATAAACTTGAAAGAAATAAAATTCACCAGTCCTTGTAGAATACGACCTTACTCACCACTTATTACAAATCATATCTTTAGAGTAGGAATTTATTTTTGTTGGATTCAACACTCATCACCCCCCTCTTAAAAGAATTTGGTCCCCAGATTCTCATCTTTGATTGGAAGAACTTCGATTAGTACTGGCACATATATTGGTCTCATTCCCAAGTTGCCTCGATCAAATATTGTTTTATCCTATTGTCACAATATACTTCCTTCAATTCCTATTGACATTTATTTCACTAACATTTTTGAGAATTTCTACTTTCTAGTCTTCCAATCATACTTATTTTTGCAAAGGCTTATGGTGCCACCTTATTCTTCTAGGGTTGTCGAGTAATCCCATAATCATGGTTCCATTATCTGACAACACTTAAAAGTTTTTTAAATTTTCACGATTAAGCTTATAGGAAGTAAATTAAACATCCCATAAATTAAATTATGTTTCTTTTTATTACCTCAATCTTCCTGCACATGTCAACTTCAATACAATCCTGAGGTTGAGAAGATTGCTCGTAGAATCCAGAAGGAGACTAAATTGCAAAAGAAAGGCGAATGTTCACCTTTGGATCTTGATCTAGATACATCCAATTTAGTCAATTATAGCGATTCAGAGCAAGAGGAAACAATGGCCCATGAAAGAACTTTAAGGGAGTTTGCTGATTGGATTTGGCTCAACAACTACTTTGGATTGAATATTCAGAGTTGGAAATACCTTTTGAGCTAAAATATGGGTTAATCTATCTACTACCCATTTTTCACGATTTGGAGAATAAAGATCCTCACACGCATTTAAAGGGACTTCATGTTGTATGCTCGACTATGAAACTCCAAGCATTGTTTGAAGAGCAAGTCAAGTTGCAAGCTTTTTCATTTTCTTTGACAAATAAAATTAAAGATTAGTTGTTTTATATCCCCCCTGGCTCTGTCACTATGTGGACGAAAATAGTAAAATTATTTATTGATAAGTTTTTCCCTACTTCATACATTGCTAGCATTAGAAAAATGATCAGCAGGATAAAGCAGAGAAACGCGGAGAATCTTCACGAATATTAGGAAAAGTTTAAACAACTTTATGTAAGCTACCCACAACATGGGATTACTAAGCAACTTCTCATTCAATATTTTTATGAAGAACTTCTACCAATGGAAAGGAGGATGATTGATGCAATAAGTCAACAAGCCATAGTGAACAAAACTCCAAGTGAAGCTAAAGAATTCATTTCTACATTGGTTGTCAACTCCCAACAATTTGGATACTCTTGGGACCCTCTTAGAAGGGTCAATAAGGTAAGTAATTCATCTCTTGGGTGTCAAATTTCTACTTTAACTTCTCTTGTTCAACAATTGGTTGTAGGAAATATGCAACAAATTAAGACTTGTGTGATTTGTACTAATGTTGGTCACCCTACTGATATGTGTCCTATAATTCAAAAGGATTCCTGCAAACAAATCAATGCAGTAAGAAGATTTCCTAGGCCACCACAAAGAAAGCACAATCCCTACTCAAACACTTACAACCCAGGATGGAGGGATCATCCAAATTTTACTTATAGAAGGAGACCGCAGAACTACCAACGCTTCCAACAAAAACTACCTCTTCCACAGCAACCACCCACTTCAAATACAGGTATGTATCTTGAAGAGATTATTAAATCACTTGCAACTAACACTCAGCAATTTCAATAAGAAACGCAAGCCAGTATTCAAAACCTAAAAATTCAAATGAGTTAGCTAGCTACCACAATAAGTAATATGGAATCCCAAGGGAAGGTTCTCAAACAATTGTCAACCCCAAGCAGAACACTAGCATGATTACTTTGAGAAGTGGGAAGGAGCTGAAGAAACCCACCAAGAAGACACAAGCAAACACTATCTGGAAGAAGTGGAAAGAGAGATTGTTATGCCCTAAGATTCAGTTGAACATTTATATGAATCTAATAGTAAAGTGATAAGTTCATTGGTTGTACACCTTTCTTTTCCCAAAAGATTTGCTAAATCCAAAAAGCATGAAAAGGGAAAAGGAGATTCTTGAAACGTTTCACAAGGTCAAGGTAAATATCCCATTACTTGATGAAATCAAGCAAATACCTCGGTATGCTAACTTTATTAAAGAATTAGGTACAAATAAAAGAAAATTAAAGGGTGATAAAAGAATAAGTATGAGGAAAAATATCTCAGCAGTGCTACAAAGAAAATTGCCCCCCAAATGCAAAGTCCTAAGTATGTTTACTATTCCTTTCAAAATAAGCAATGTTGGAATTGAAAAGGCTATGTACGATCTGGGTACTTCAATTAATGTCATGCCTTTTTCTATATACTTCTCTTTGAATGTCTTTGAATGTTAGTCCTTTGAAAGAAACAAGAGTAGCTATTCGACTTGCTGATAAGTTTGCTGTATATCTAAAGAAAGTTCTAGAATATGTGTTAGTATAAGTTAATAATTTGATTATTCTTGCTGATTTTTATGTACTTAACATGTCTGAAAATAACTCTCCTAATTCATCACAAATATTATTGGGAAGACCGTTTCTTAAAACCTCTAAGACTAAGATTAACGTGTATAATGGTACTCTTACTATGGAGTTTGATGGTAATGTGATTAAATTCAATATCTGTGATACCATGAAATATCCTAATGATAAGTCTTGTGTTTTTGTTGTGGAAATTATTGATTCTTTAACTTACAAAACCTTTGATTGGAACGAAGATGATAAGTTAAAGGTTGCACTTTGTAAAAGTCTCAACACGGAAGAGTTGCAGAAGCATGAGGAGGGACTTGCCATGGATTCTGACTTGGAAGATGTAGTCCACAAATTAGAATCGTTACAATTGGCTAAGTCTATTGTCTCTTTTATGGAATTACCCCCTCCTCGCAAAAAACCTTTTCCTTTTATTTTATAGTTGCCACAATTGGAATTGAAACCATTACCGAATCATTTGAAATATGTCTTTTGGGGGGAAAGAAAACTTAACCAGTGATAATTTCTAATGAACTCAATGCTATGGAAAAGAATAAGTTGATTCGAGTGCTTCGAGACCACAAGGAATCTATTGGATAGACCATTGTTGATATCAAAGGATTGAACCCTTCGATATGCATGCATAGGATATTGTTGGATAAAAATTGCAAGCCGTCTGGAAAAGCCCAATGTCAATTGAATCTTCTAATGATGAAAGTAATGAAAAAGAAAATTCTAAAACTTCTAGATGCAAGGCTAATCTATCGAGCTTGAATGGTAAATGGTAAGCCTATTCAAGTTGTCCCAAAGAAAACAAGCATAATGGTAGTCAAGAACCTAGATAGCGAATTGGTGCCCACTCATGTTCAAAACAGATGGTGGATATGTGTAGATTACCACAGGTTGAATGCATCGACTAGAAAGCATTACTTTCCCCTCTCTTTCATCGATCAGGTGCTTAAATGCTTGGCAGGTCAAATCCATTATTGTCGTCTTGATAGCTATTTTAGTTTTCATCAAATTCCTATTGCACCTAAGGATCAAGAAAAGACAACATTCACATGCTCGTGTAATACTTTTGCATATCGACGACTGCCATTTGGCCTTTGTAATGCCCCTACTACGTTTCAAAGATGTATGGTTAGTATATTTTCAGATTATGTGGAAAACATTATAGAGGTATTCATGGATGATTTTACAGTCTATGGTGATTCTTTTGATGCATGTTTGACAAACCTTATGAAAATACTTAAAAGATGCATTGAAACAAACCTTATTTTGAATTATGAAAAGTGCCACTTTGTGGTTAAGCAAGGTCTAACCCGAAAGTATATTGTGTTTGCAAAAGGAATTGAGGTTGATAAAGCAAAAATTGAAGTGATTGAATCTTTACCTTACCCTACTAGTATGCAGGAAATTCATTCTTTTCATGGACATGTAAGATGTTATTGCCACTTTATCAAAGATTCTTCTAAGATTGCTCAACCCTTGTATAAGCTGTTGTAGAAAGATATAATGTTTAAGTTCGATGAGGCATGCAAAAATGCATTTGATGAATTAAAGGAGGCATTGACTTCAGCACCAATTATCCAACCACCCAATTAGAGCCTTCCATTTGAGATTATGTATGATGCAACAAACTATGTAGTTGGCGCTATTCTTGGACAATGAGTTGGAAAATCTCCTCACATCATATATTATGCCTTGAGAACACACTCGATGGTGCTCAGTGGAACTACTCGACAACAAAAAAAAGAACTCTTGCCTATTATCTTTGCATTAGAGAAATTTTGATCATATTTGCTTCTTACTAAAGTAATTATCTTTTTTGGTCATGCAGCTCTCAAGTACCTACTTTCAAAAAATGAGGTGAAACTAACATTCATTAGATAGATTCTTTTGTTACAAGAATTTGACTTGGAGATACGTGATAAAAAGGGTGCAAAAAATTTGGTTGTAGATTATTTAAGTTGCCTAATCACCAAAGAGAAACCATCGCCAATGCAAGACAATTTCCCAAATGAACACCTCTTTTCAATCCAAGAGACAACACCTTGGTATACTAATATTGTTAACTCTTTAGTTACTAAAGCACTACCAAAGGATTTGTCTATGGCTCAATGAGATAAAATCAAAAGTGATGCTAAGTACTATGTTTGGGACGATCTTTACCTATGCCCCCATGGAAACACTATCCTAATCAAATCATTAGGCGATGTGTATCTCATATTGAAATCCCTTCAATTCTAAATTTTTATCATTCATATGCATGTGGGGGACATTTCGATCCAAAGAGAATTACCTGTAAAGTATTAGATTGTAGATTGTTTTGGCCTTTTTTATTTTGCGATTCCTACATCTTCTGCAAGTCATGTGTAAATTGTCAAAAAATTAAGAATTTAAGGCAAAAAGACCAATTTCCTCTTACCCTAATCCTTATTTGCGAAATATTTGATGTATGGGGTATAGACTTTATAGGTCTATTTTGCTCTTCTTTTGGTAACAGTTACATTATTCTTGCAATATATTATGTGTCAAAATAGGTTAAAGCTAAAGCAACCCGAACTAACGATGCTAAAGTTGTTGTAGGGTTCACCAAATCTCATATTTTTGCTAGGTTTGGAAAACCCAGGGCTATAATTAGAGATCGTAGAACTTATTTCTATAATAAAGTTGTGAGGCTATACTCAAGAGATATCAGGTCATGCATCGTGTCTCTACATTATATCATCTACAAACGAAAGGACAAGTAGAGGTATCTAAAAGAGAAATCAATTCTATACTTTAGAAAACAGTGAATCCAAACATAAATGATTGGAGTACATGGCTTGACGATGCACTCTGGGCCTATCGAACAGCTTACAAGACCCCTATAGGTATGCCTCCTTACCAGTTAATATTTGGGAACCTTTGTCATTTATCTGTGAAGTTAGAACATAACATGTATTGGGCCATGAACAATTGCAACATGAAAATGAATGAAGCTAGAGAACAGAGAAAATTATACTTGCAAGAGCTAGAAGAAATTCGTCATGAGGCCTATGAGAATTCTAAAATTTACAAAGACAAAACAAAGGCTTATCATGATCAAATCATTTCCTGAAAAAGTTTTTCAATTGGGCAAAAAGTTTTACTTTATCACTCTCGTTTAAAACTATTTTTGATAAAATTATGTTCTTGATGATTAAGCCCTTTTTATTGTTTCTAACATATTTTCTCATGGTACAGTTGAAATTTAAAACATAGAATTTGTTAAAAAAATTTAAGTTAATAAGCATCGCTTGAAACCTTTTTATGAAGGTCCCAAGTGTATCACATTAACGAAATTCATCCAAAAAGTCTTCTTTGGTGACATGGTGAATAGTTATGTCAAGCCAACGACATTAAAGAGTGGCAATTTTTGGGAGGCAACCAAACTTTCAATTTGTTGTTTATATTTTCAAAAAGAAAAAAGAAAAAAAAAGATGATTGCCTTTACTTATCCAAAAAAATTTAATTAGCTTTATTTTTTTCTCTGATGCAAGAGACATTTAAAATTGGCATGTTGGCATAGTTAATTTTAGAGGAAAAACTCTTCAATCTATCCATACCCGTGCTTTGTTCAAGGACCTCTTTAGGCATGTTGGAATTATTTAACAAGGAAAGTTCTCTAATCTATCTGTGCCCATACCTTGCTCAAGGACCTCTTTTGGCACTATTTAGCTATTTGACAAAAAAGTTCTCTAATCTATCTATGCCCATGCCTTGTTCAAGAACCTTTTTCTAGTACGATGAAATTATTTAACATAAAAGCTTTACAATCTACCCATGCCCACATTTTATTTCATCAACTCTCTATCCATCTAAACCATTTTCAACATTTTATTTATTTATTTTTATTTTATTTTATTATTATTTTTATCACCATCTCCAACACCATTGGTCACCATCTTCACTACTTCTCTTGATCATCATCTCCAAGCCATCTCTAACACTACTCGCCAACAACTACTATTAGCCACTATCTTTACCATCTCTCTCGACCATCATCTCCAATACCACTCACTACCACTATCTCCAACACAAACCCACCACCACTGTCAGTTACCTAAACATGAAAGAAAAATAACCAACAACCCATTCTCAATAGGCCAAGAGCACTTAAGTAATATGTCCACATCCAATCAAACCTCTTCTAGAATCATCTCAACCGCCCATCACTTCTATTACCAATGCTCGACCATCTGCTTCATCCAAATTTTGATGTCATTCTCAACTTCAAAAAGGGAAAAATATCCTTCCAACCACCGAATTTGACTTGCATGGGTCTCTCCAATTCACCACATCTCATGAACGAGATAGATATACTCAGGTTTGCTCTAGACCAAATCTCCCCTATAAGTATATTCACTATCCCACTCTTGAGACTTTAAATATTCATGTTGATGTTGATCGATTAATTGATGGTATTGGATGGGGCCTTTATTTTTTCATTAGTTATCCAACATATGTTGAACTTGTGCGTGATTTCTATACTACTTTTAAGTTTAACAAGCCAACTAATTTCTCTCTAAATACTCTTAATGTGGTTGCGTTTCATTTAATAGGTTAAAGGTTTAACTTGTCTATCACTAAAGTTAACTTGGCATTTGGTTTTATCACACCTGATTGTGTACATTTTGATGAATATTTGAATACTAGATGTGATTTTAATGCTACGTTTGTGCCTCAAACACTCTATAGATCTTTGACTCAAAACACAGTTGTCCCTTATGATCCTAGCAAATCTAAAGATACTTTTCTTGTCATTCTTACTTTGAAATATGTTTATCGCTTTCTTGTATTGTTTTTTTAGGTAAGAAAGATTCAGTTGGCGTGCCATCAAAATATGAGTTTCATTTTCTGTGGTGCATGCTTAACAATGCGAAAGTTAACCTCAAGTGTTGGTTGCTTACTTAGTTTGCCAGTAGCTTGGCTAACAAATGTGCATTAATCTTGGGATCATTATTTACACATTTGGCTATACACGATCACTTGATCACTCTTGATGATAACATATTATATATTACTTGTGATATGACACCTTTGGATTTGAATTGTTTAGAAGGATGGGCTTACTTGGCAGACGGAATGATGTGTTCTATTTTTCTCTCTAACACCTAGTATATCCTGGAAACATAGGAGGTTTTTGATGATGATGAGAGAACCTCACCCACCTCTGCTGCAACTGAACCAAGGACTTATAATGACGATCTTTATTCTCTTTGTCACCAACTTTCATGCATAGAGACCAACTTTATGGCATATTTCACTCATGTTGGTTTTTCACCCCCAATTTCACCCAATTCTTGAAGCCATGCGGACATAGTCTCTTTAAAGGAGTCCCTCTTCCACTTTTTTTTATGCATTTACATTCTTAGTTTGAAACATTGTGGCTAATATTTGGTTTAAATATATGGGAGGAAAATTTGGATTCATTTTACTTCAAACATGCATGAAATGACTCTTTATTTTTCTTATTTGCTTACAAAGTGTGCTTGAGTTCTTGATTTGTTAATTTTTCTTGTTGACCTTTGCCTTTTTTCAATGCTTGTCCCTGAGGTAACACTTAAATAATTGTGTTGAATTAGGACACATTGTAAAAATGGCATTAGTAGTTGAGTTCTTATTTATTGCACTTTGATTTATTACTTTTTTGGTTGATTTGAATGAAAAATGTATGAGGGAATTGATGCATATCACCCTAGTAATTGTTATATATAGCGGGTTAACTTTTCTAAAACTTGCCTTGATGAACATATATGGGTTGAATTGTTGAGTTGAATGTACTAAGACAATGAGGTGACTGGGTTTGACCATTTAGTCCCTTTCCAAAAAAAGGGAGGGGGGCTTGATTACTCTACTACTCACTAAAATAAAGTGATTATGAGTAGGTATAATAACTATCTAGGTTTGTGACTAGCTGAGTAACTGGGTGCATTCATAACCAATGTTTGTATTTGTATAAAAAAGTTGGATGACATTCTAGATAAATTGTGGCTAGCTGAGTAATCAGGTGCATTCATCACCAGTGTTTGTATTCACATAAAAAGGTTGGCCCACGCACTAAATTTATTGCCAAAAAAGAAAAAAAAAATAGAGATCGAATGAGGTTTTTCCCTTTCATCCTTTATGTTTTCTTGCATCGACTTGCTATTTCTTCATGAATATGTGATATAGTTGCATGTTTTTTATAGTTGTCCTTCTATGTTTTGACTTGAATTGAACTTAATGAAAAAGTGTTAAATCCCTCTTACATTTCAAGTTCAAAGAGACTAAAAGGTGATAGGTTATTTGTGTGATTTATAATTGTTCATTCTATGAAGTGTATGTTCTTACTTATGTCTTGATTTAGCCATCCAAAATGTGATAATTTGAATTATTAGGGGACAAGTTGAGAAATTGGAAGTAGGGATTGTGATAAAGGTTGATAAATTGGAACTACTATATGCTTGAGGACAAGCATTGCCTAAGTGTGCGAAAAATTATTAAGTTGCATTTTTGTCTTTCAATTTGTAAAATTTCCCCTTATGATTAATAGCAAAAATGCTCAATTGTTGAGTTTTAACTTTTATTTTATATTTTTTGAAGCAAATTGAAGATTCAAGCTTAATGCAGTTGAAAATCAAGCATTTGACATGCTTGTAGGAAAATTGCATTCCCGAGGAGATGAGGAATGGAATAAGGGAATAATTTTGTGTATGGGCATGTCTTGCTTTCTAGGACTTTATGCTAATTTTATTAGGAGGCATTCAACCTATTTTGGCAATTGTATATATTTGGAATATTTTAATTTTTATTTTTTTAATTAGGAGAATTTAAGTTTTCCTATTTTGGTAGAACTCTTGTTAGTTTCCCAGTTGCATTACGAAAAGTAGGCTATTTATAGGGAACTAGGTATCTTTCATAGGAAGCTTTTTCATTCTCTTATTGAGCATATTTTATTTTCCTACATTTTTCTCTTAACCATGAGTTGCTAAATTCTTATTCTAGCCTACAGGATTATTGAAGTTTGGGTTCTTCAGTATTTATGATATCTAAATAGTTTTATTCATTTTTTTTTTTAGTATTTATCTATCTTCTATTTTCATTGAGAATATTCAGGTTTATTAAATTTAGGGCCCAAATTTGATAGCTTAGAATATTTATTCTATCAATTAGAACATTAAATCTATAATTGTTTAATTGTTCTAATACTTGTGGCAAATAACATAGTTATGTCTGGGGATATGCATGATTTATGTTATGTGGATAAATAATCTACTATAAATGAACCCAGCTTGTGTGTGTTTGTTGGCTAAGGTTGGGTTTCTCTAGTTTTTAATTCTGTTGATAAATTAAATTCTAGGAGCGTTTCTTTAGAGTTGTTTGTTGACAAGAAAAATAATTAATGAACTTCTCTTAGTTATCAAGATAGTAAGGAGAGAGTGGTTGTTAAAGAGTCCATGTAACTATAACTAGTCTATTCAAGAAAAGAGAAATTTATACTTACTTCAATGATCAGATCTACGAATCAAACTAAGATTGTACCACAGGCTAGATTTCATTCTCATTGATTTCCTATTTTATTTGTGAGTTATTTTACTTTCAAAATTCTAGGTTTTTGTTTTCATAAAAATCCCCTTTCTTTCCTATTTCAATTAGTAAACTTGAAAGAAATAAAATTTATCAGTTCCTGTAGAATACGACCCTACTCACCACTTATTACAAATCATATCTTTAGAATAGGAATTTAGTTTTGTTGGATTCAACACCCATTACCCCTTTTTAAAAGAATCTTGTCCCTAGATTCTCATCTTTGATTGGAAGAACTTTAGTTAATGCTGGCAGATATATTGGTCTCATTCTCAGGTTGCCTCAATCAAATGTTGTTTTAGCTTATTGCCACAATACTTCCTCCAATTCCTATTGACATTTATCTTCACTAACATTTTTGAGAATTTCTACTTTCTAGTGTTCCAATCATACTTATTTTTGCTAAGGCTTATGGTGCCACCTTATTTTTCTAAGGTTGTCTAATAATCCCATAATCATGGTTCTATTATCCAACATCACTTAAAGTTTCTATTGACTTTCACAATTGAGCTTATAAGAAGTAAATTAAACTATCCTGAAAAAAAGTGAGTTTTAAATCTCTTTGGTGATCCCATAAATCATGGAATGCTTAATGCTTACTGTCTATTAGTTAACTCTCATGCACATCATCTTATATCATTTCAATAATTAAGTTTTCCAAGAGATCGCAAAACCATTACAACAACTAATGGCTATTAATACCACAAGTTCATATTTACATTAAGGAGTAGTCAAATTCAAACTTAACATGCTTGATTTTTATAACAAGCCATACACTTCTATGCAGCTAACTATATGCTCACAAAAACTATACATGCTCGATATGTCTGCTACACCTTAGATTCCATCTAGTATATAAAGCCAAGAATATGTAGTATCAAATTCTCTTGAATGATCAAAAACTTAGATAGTACCATCAACTACCTGTTTTCCTTTATCCTTTGGACCTCTTTGGCTTGAGTTCCTCAACTTACTTATTTTTGCTTATGCACTTCGTATTTCAACTTATTTTCAAGGTCAATCATCAGTTTCTTCATTTGAGATCAAAATTTTCCATCCTTGTGAAACTTGTATCCATCCTCCATTTGTTTCTCCTACCTTTAAGCATGGTAACCCGTCCTTGGACTCAAAGCATTTGTCAATCCAAATCGTACCCAAACCATACATATTGGTATATTTATATTCCTTGAGAATTTCTCTTTCTCCATCTTTAGGTGGCATCTCTATTTCATTAAAATATTCTCTCTCTCATATTGTTCTTTTCAAGATAGAGGCATAACTAACATTTACTTAAGTTTCCCAAAGAAAGGTAAGAATGACACCATGATTAGTTATCTTTTTGAATCCAAAAATCTCTTCTTTTGTTCAAATCAACGATCTTTCTTAGTTGACTTCATAAGGGAACATATTATCTTTGAAAAGGCCCTGAATACACCTTTAGCATCAGTTAGATGAATCCAAGAAAATTTTGTACCTTTAATTCATTTTCTGTGCACGTTTGATTGCCTATAGTTTTAATTATGATAGAATTAACCCCTAATGCTTGTATCATCAAACATAGATGTAGTGTAGTTCATTCTTCGATTCCAAGTAATTTAAAGGTTCCAACAAGATCCTTATAAACCAATCCCAACAACATTATCTTAATTCATAATGTCTGTACTATAAGTAAAGACGGTTCTTAGCCCACCTTCTCCGCAGGTTTCCCATTCTATGGTATCCTTTCCTTAGTTTCAATTTTAAATAAGCCACAAACACATTCATTAGATTAAATAGCTTATAAGGAATTAAAAAACATCCCAATTCTCAAACTATATTAGTTTTTTCGTCAAGCTTTTACTATTATTTTACTAATCCTTATCAGCGATGCAAGATCCTTCCCAAAAGTAAGTAGATACTTGATATGGAATAACCCAATAGGCCAAGCCCAATAAGCTATTGACTCTAGAAAGGGTTTCTAGGCCCACTTAACATTGGAAGCCCAACGGCATTTTTGGACCCAATTGGGTTGGGTCACTCGACCACAACCACTCGGTCAAGCGAATAGTTCTCAACCACACCTAATAGAAAGCTTCAAGCCACCTAGTTCGTTCATCCATCCTTCTAGTCGACCACATTGTTTGGTTGATAACAGTCAACTAGAGTGCTCACTCTAGTGTTGACTCATATTCTTGTCGCATTTAATGCTCTGACAAGCAGTATACCTCTGCATTAATGGTGCATGTCACCCCAGTATCACCTCTGCCACCAACTCTGTCAAGAGAATGCCCCTCTAGAGTTTTATTCACCCTACAAAGCAGGAGATGATACCACCTGGAATAGTATTGGGATTGAAAATAACCAACAACTCCTATGCAAAGACAAGAGCTCTCTAAATTTGATAGGAATATCTTAAACATATCATCCACTTGAAAAAGACTATAAATATCTCATTGCCGACCACCCTCTAGGTATGCTATATACACTATGCACTCTTACTCTACTGCTCGATTATTTGACTCAACCAATACTAACTTGAGCATCAGAGTGTCTTAGTCGGAGGCACCTCAACTAGTATGACATTTGCTATTGATCACAAATCGCAGCCCAAGAAGAACATCACTATTGTATCATTCGACCTCTCTAGTCGAATTAGCCCAAACATTACCTAAATCATTAAAAACGACTTTCAACCTCATCATTTGGTGCCATCTATGGGAACACTTGAGATTGCAATTGAGAAAATGATAAACACTAGAAAAGTCATATTTAAGAGGAAGGATAATAGGAAGACAACATCTCTATCTCTCCTTCAATCCCAGCAAAGTTTACATGCCCCAGCCCTAGCACCCTGTAGGAACAAGTTGTAACATTGTCCATGCCTCAGCTAATATAGCTTATAAGTGAACAAATCTCTACCCAAATCTCTAGCAATGCAACTCTGCAATTGCCTCCACCAGATGAGAGGTTCTCTTGAGACAGTCATGGTTGTTAGGAGTCTAAGCAACCACCAGCCAGACAAGAAGCAAGCCTCAAGTGCCCCTAGGGAGAGAGAGAGAGTGACCTGAGCTAAGGGAAGAAATTGCTGACTCCATAGACTATCATATTTGACCTAATCAAGCCCCACAGTGTAATCGGCTCAAGTGTTCCAAACATAACATGTACAAAGAAATGGATAAATCAGCAGATCACATGACCTGGCCCATTCGAGCTCTATAACATAATATGGCCAAACATACAAAGCCTCACTTTAACCAAAATATTACCCAAGCTGATCAGTAGGAATGAGAAGAAGTTTCCACCAATTGTAACAACAGGACAGATGCCTCGATGCTATCTTAAGGAGAAACACTGAAAAAGTGCCCAACTTAAAGGGCCCACAAAGGTCTCATTGAGAGAGAGACTCACCGTTTATCGAGGAGATTGTAAATGAATGCATTGTCGTCGATGCTAAGGTCCCAATCAAACTCCAACGGTACAATAGCTCAATAGATCCCAATGAGCATTTAATGCAATTTGAACATATGATGTAACTGCATAGGCATAACAAGCATATCTATGTGAAGATGTTGGTGACCACATTCCAGGGCATAATGCTCAATTGATTTGTTAAGCTGGAACCCTCATCAATATACCCCTACAACTAGCTCTATGATAAATTTCTACATCAATTAGCCAGTCGATGAAAGGCAAAACTCGCTCATACTTATCTCCATACAGTCAAGCAGAATAAGAGAGAATCTCTTTGAATTTTTTATGAGGTTCAACATGAAGGTCCTAAAGATCGACAACCCTAAGATTGAGTTTTTAATTAACGTGTTGTTTTTAGGACTCAAGCATAAAAAATGAGCCAATACTTTAGTATGAGAATACCCGCAATCGATGGAAGAATTGCTCGACTTGGCAGACAAATACATGACCTAAGAAGAGATGAACAAACTGAATTTCAAAAACTCTAAGGTCGACAGAAAAAAAATAAGGAGAGAGATAACTAGAAACATAAAAAAAGGGGTTGATCTCCAATAAAGTACTTCCATGACTATACTCCACTAAGCTACCCGATAAGAGAGGTCCTGTTTGTAATTTAGCATGACAATCTTCTCAAGAAACTGAGAAAGCTGATAGAGATTGAAGCAATGAAAAAATCAGAAAAAATATTACCACTTTCACAAATAAAGGAGGAATGACACAGATGAATATTTCAATCTACATGATGAAATTAAAAGGCTCGTCAAGCAAGGTCATCTCAAAAAATATATGGCCATCGACGCACAGGCTGAAGAGGGAAAAATTGATTGGACTCCCTTTAGAGAAAGGCCAACTAGCCTGAGGTGAGAGGATAAAAGAAAGAAACCCGCCCAAAAAGACCACATGCCCATTCGGGGAGTAATTTATATGATTACGGGAGGTCCCACTGAGGAAGACTCAAAGTCAACAACAAAATAGACTTAAAAGAGGCTAGATCGACCAAAGCTTTGCTAGTCAAAACAACATTCCATTTATTGACAAGCACAGAGCTTATTTTCTTCACTAACAACAAACTGACCCATCTCAAAAGAAAAAATATCAACCATAAAATTAATTGTCCTATGGTAGTCTCCATTGAGATTGCCAACTTGATGTTAAAAAGGCTTTGGTTGATAACAGTAGCTCAGCCAACATCGACTTTCTATCGACGCTGAAAAGGATGAACTTAGGGTAGCTAAAATTTAAGCCCATGCATACCTCTCTCGTTGGGTTTGGGGGGGTCAAAAATCACTCCAGAAGGGTTTCATCAACCTCTCTACATCATTTGGAGAGGCGTCCCAAGGAATAACATTGATGATAATGTTATAATTGGTTGACCAGCTCTCAATGATTTTTGTGCCATTGTGTTGACCTATTACATGAAGAACAAATTCCCTACCCTAGCCGACACAAGCAAATTATTTTGTAACATCAATAAAGCTTGGTGATGTTATAATATTTTGGTCAAGTTAAGTAAGTAGAAAACTCAATTGCAAGTGAAAACCTTAGGGGATACCTCTGTAGCAAAACTTGAGAAAAGCCAAACCAACAAGAAGAGAAAGTTGAAAGATATTTAAGTGGAGCTTGTTAGGGAATTTAAAACAGTCGAGTTGGAGCTAGAGAACCTCGACAAGACTACTCGGATTAGAACAGATATGGGCACCCACTTGGAGTATCTTATGGTTGATTTTATGTGAAGAAATATCAATATCTTTGCCTGGAAGGCATCCGACATCTAGAGAATTAACCTTAGTATGATCATGTACTGCCTTAATATCAACCCCTTATACAAGCCAGTGAAGTAAATGATAAAGATATTTAATGCCGAGAAGACCCATATCATCAAAGAGAAAGTCAAGAAACTCTTAGATATAGGTTATATAGTAAAAATTTAATATCTATCTTGGTTTTGTAATGTTGTACTCATCCCAAAGAATGAGGGACAATAGTGCATGTGTAATGATTTTACCAACTTGAATAAAGCTTGTCCTAAGGATCCTTACTCCCTATCTCAAATAGATCTACTAGTAGATTCCATGATTGGTAATGAATTATTGAGTATGATAGATGTATTCCAAGGGTATCATTAGATATTCATGGCCCCCAAAAATAGGGATAAAATCTCTTTTCTGGTTCCTAATAGAGTTTATTGCTTTTTGGTCATGCCCTTTGGATTTAAAAATGTTTAAGCAACCTACTAGAGACTAGTCAACTTTATGTTCAAAAATAAAATAGGCAAGTCTATGGAGGTGTATGTCAACAACATGATCATAAAGATAGAAAAGGCCCAAGACCATTTGCTCGACCTCAATTACACTTTTACATTATTGAGAGCATTTGATCTAAAGCTGAATCTAAATAAGTGTACATTTGGAGTTTGAGGAGGTAAATTCTTGGGTTATACGGTCAGTCAATGAGGCATTGAGGCCAATCCACAAAATGTTTAAGCCATATTAGATATTGTTCCACCTCAAATATTCAGAGAAGTCAGAGTTGTACAGCAACTGGTCGGAAGGATTATTGACCTTGGGAGATTCATCGCTCGATTGGCTGAAAAGAGCCTATCTTTTCTCAAAATTCTCAAAAATGCCAAGAAGTTGGATTTTCAGTAGAACAAACAATGTGACCGGGCTTTGGTCAAATTAAAATAATATTTGTCCTCACTTCTTATGCTTGCAAAACCTGAACTCAGAGAGATGCTTCACATATACTTAGCAATCTCGGAAGCATCGATCAGCTCGATCCTACTCTTGATTGGAGATAGAAGTCATCAATCAATTTACTATTGCAGTAAGTCACTCCAAGAACTAAAGCATAACTACTTGGAGAACAAGAAGTTTGCCTTGGCGTTAGTCACCAAAGCTCGAAAGCTGTGCCCATATTTCTAGTCTCATCCCATGAAAGTACTGAATAACCAGCCATTGAAGCAAGTGCTCTCAAAGCCAGACACATCCAGAAGGTTAACGAAATGGGTCATTGAATTAAGCGAATTAGATATCACCTTAGAGCTTAGAACAACCATTAAAGCATAGATCTTGGCTGAATTCATCACTGAGCGGGTCGACCTGCCTGAAAATATAGTGAAGCTATTTTTTCTTGGACTTTGCGCATTAATGGATCATTGACCACATCAAATGGGAGAGTGGGAGTAGCCTTCCATTCCCCAATAGTATAGGAGTATGATTTTGCGATCAAACTAAACTATGTAGTTACTAATAACGAGGCGAAATATGAGGCCCTTCTCATTGGAATGAGGATAGCACTCAACTAAGAGGCCGACCACCTAGTTAAGATCAAAAACTTCCATTTGGTAGTAGAATAGGTCGAGAAAAATTTTGAGGCCAAGGATTCAACAATAAAGCCAATACTTGGTGGAGGTTAGAAAATTACAACAATCATTTAAAAAATTCACCCTCAGTTAAGTACCTCGATCTAAGAATGAGCATGCGAATGTCCTATCCAAATTTGCTAGCTCGACTAAAGGCACAAGAGATAGGACGATAACTTTTCTAGTTGCTAATAGGCCATCGATTAGCCCACTATAGGAGAACTTGGTGAAGAGCATCGAGGAGACAGTTCTTTCATGGTAAGATTTGATAAAACTATATTTGAGTCATGGCACAATTTCCAAAGATAAGAATGAGGCTCATTGCCTTCGAGAACAAGCTATCAAATTTGTGCTTGACTAGCATAGCCAACTGTATAAAAGGTTGATCTCTGGACCACCCCTATGGTCTTTGAATCTAACCAGGTTTATGAAGTATTGTAGGATATCCACATAGACATGTGCGGAAACCATTCAAGGGAAGGATCCCTAGCGCATGAAATTATCAAGTATGGATACTTTTGGCCGATATTACTAAAAGATAATGTTGATTTTGCTAAAAAATGTCCATCATGCCAAGTTCATTCAAACCTCTCAATCAACCCGCTACCTATGGTCAATGTTCAAATTTCTTAGTTCTTTAACTAGTGAGGGATCGATATTTTAGGCTTACTACTAAAGTCAATAGGTCAACAAAAATCTATAATTATGGTAATCAATTATTTCACTAAGTTGGTCAAAGCCGAAGCCATCCTAAAGATAACTGATGTAGCCATCAAAAGTTTCATCTGGCATTTTAATCTACCTACGATCCTCATTTCAGACAATGGAACCTAATTCCAATGCAAAAATACTAGAAGTTGGTGCAGGGACTTGGGAATCACCCAACATTTTACTTTAGTGGGTAACCCTCAGTCAAACAGCAAGACAGAGGTGATAAATAGGATAATTCTCAACTATTTGAAAGCCAGAATACAAGATAGTAGGTCGAGTTGGGTAGACGACCTCCTAGAAGTGTTATGACATATAGGATAACTCCCCATACAGCCACAGGTCATAACTTATATAGGTTGGTTTATGGATCCGAGGCAGTCATCCCATCAGAGCTCATATAACATACAACTTGAGTAATTCACTTCCACCTATTAAGAAAAAATGTCAAAAAAGAAGCTCAACCTCGAGACTATCGATGAGAAAAGGTAAGAAGCCTACAACACTATACAGCATTACAGATTAAATATGGCAGACAACTACAACAAAGGGTCAGGTTGCATTATTTTAAGGCCAGAGACCTCATTCTTAAAAAGGTTGAAGTATCCAAGAATATTGACAAACTTGACCTAAAATGGGAGGGACCCTATATAGTTGTCAAGGCATCAAAGGATAACACTTATCAACTTGCTAATGTCGATGAGGATGAGCTCCCTCATCTATGGAATGCCATCGACTTCAAGAAATTCTATGTATAAAAGTGCATTGTAATCATCTTCGTATTCTGTAATATAAATAAAGTTTCAACAATACTACTACATTCACTTACATTATCATAGCTGAATCTATCTCTCACAACTCTAAGTTTCAAGTCAATCCCGTAATCAACCTGAAAGCAATTTCACACTGCCAAATCAAGTTTTGAGTTGATCCTGTAGTCGACCCAAAAGTAGCTTCATAATGCTAAATCAAATTTCAAGTTGATTTCGTATTCGACCTAAAAGCAACTTCACACTGCCAAATTAAATTTCAAGTCGACCCTATAGTTAACCTAAAAGTAGCTTATAGCTACCAATTCAAAGCTTCAAGCCCAAGTTCCAAGTTTAACTCATAGTTGACTCAAAAGCAGGTACATGCTGCCAACTTAAGGCTTTTTAGCCCAAACTATGCAATTAACACAGTAGTCGATCAATAAGTCAGCGCAACATAGCAAAGTTAAGACACCTTGAACTCAAGTAATGAAAATCAACAATAAAGTTGAGCAAAGTTGCAAAAATAGATTATTGAATGTGCTTCGATAAAACCATGTGTATCTCTCAACGGTAACCTAAATCAACAATAAAGTTGTTGGGTTTTCTTGTTAACTAACATAGTTCTCAACTCATCAACCATACAATTGCGATAACACAGTCGCATTCAACAAGAAAGCTATGAAATTGATATCATTTGACAAGAAAGCTATCAAAATAATATGTCATTGATAGAAGTGTTTATTACAAAAAGATAACCTTCATAAAACAACAACAACAACAACAAAGGAGAAAGAGTTGGAAAATTAATTCTGCCTCGACCTCGTACCCTTAGATCAATTGGACCAGGCACCCTTCTATGAGTCCTAGTTGGGCTCCAACATCACTGATGCAAGCTATAGAATGGCTCGTGCTAGCTATGAGGACCCTGCTATGTTATCCATAAAATCAATTGAGTAAAGCACACACTGCACAATGTCGACCTGCCCATCCCTGAGTTAGAAGACAAAGTCCTTAGCAAAGATGAACTCGCTCGCCAAATTAGATAGCCTGGCCTCGACCTTAACCTATTTATGCTGGGCTTTGGTCATGGGCTCGATGGGAGAGTTCGTCACAATATCCCTTTTCTCGGCTTTATCGACTGTGGCCTCTTTAGATTTAGGGTAAGGTTGCAACTACTTATCTAAGGCCAGGCTTATTATGACTTTATCTTCTGCCCAAAAAACATAGCCTAGGTACCCCAGTTACTTTACCGTCTTTTTAAATGCGCCACAAGCATCATTGATCGACAGAATTATGCTCGTATCTTGGAAGGCCGAGCTCAACATAAATTATTCCACTACCTCCCGCTACATCATCGATAGCTGTCAAGAGAATGTCGTTTGAGCCTCCTCGAGCACAGCAGCATGATCGATTGATCTATCAGAGAAGTAGCTCACTCGTATGTCCAAGTAAACCTTCTTTAGTATGGAGTCCATTCGACTCCTCTCTTCCACAACCTCAACCAGCTATTGGTCTTTCATATTAAGCTACACCTGAAGGTCAACCATCTCCTTGGTCAGCTAGTCGACCTAGAGTTAGGAGAACTCAAGCTAAACTTTAGGAGTCTTTGACTCTCATCACTTCCGCAACTCCTCGTGGTCCCCTAAAGTTAACTCCAATCAATGGTAAAATTGGTACCCAAGTTAGCAGACCTAAAATAGAAATTATTAGTAAATAATATAACTAGTTAAAAGCAGAACTCGATGAGAAGATAATTGACCTCACACTTACCATGTTGTAATGGTAGGCTAGAGCCTTGAACGTGCCAACCTAGCTCAGTCCATGAATCTCCACTGATCGGTGGCAAAGAGCCCAGTTACCATACACTTGAGCACGTCAACGCTCGTCATCCCCAATGCTATAATAGAGTTAGAATGTTTCATCTCCACTGTGGGGTCAAGTCCAAATTAGGGTGACAATTGCTTGGGAATTTGGAATAAAACCTCGTCTCTATGCTTGCCAAACAAATTATAGACGATGATTGCCTTTTACTTATCTTTCCCGTCCACTGTCCTTTTGGGCGTCAAACCTTCTTGCTTGGTCATCTATTTTTTGCCCTAACCTACAGGCCTACTATGGATATTCTACACTAATTGAGCAGGTTCAAGTGCCTACTCAATCTATGGCATGGCTAGGGTGGCAGTTGAGGGGGCTAGCTCCATGATAAGTGCGTCTCGATGAGCAACCGCTCGATAGCGTTCATCATTTCCCTAGGCCTTAGCCAATGTCTCTCAATACTACAAGCTATAACTTCTTCTCTATCTGCTAACAAAGGATAAGATAAAAATAATTAGAATCAATTAGAAAGAGTGAAATCCATAATTATCACAGTTGACAAGGATTTCTACCTAGCCAGTCATTTGTGGGCAAGTTGAGCTCAGCCGGTGATAAGCCAGCCAAAACCAAACATCTTTTCTCTATCAGAACTGAGGCCTCAATCTACCCAAACTCAACTAAGTCCTGAACGAAAGTGTTGGGCCAGCTTGGTGTTTGGTTCCCTGATATTTTAATATGCCCCCTCCACCACTCTCTAGGAATGTTAAACTCACCAAGCCCTTAAACATATAGATAATATTTTTTTCACTCTTAGCCATATAATAAGGAGGGGGTTACTAGAAATTTTCAATGCAGGCACACCATCAGGTAATAAAACCAAAACGCTTTGGTGCTAACCGACTTCTGAGACACAGGTAGATGGAACAAGTTAGAAAAATTAGCAAAAACGCTGGTTAGCTAAATAAATGCATCAGCACAACAAAACTATTTATGGTAGTGAAGTAGTTCAGTAGACGCCGTGTTATGCAGACCTCAAGGACCCCTAGGAGGTCAACCATTGCAAGTGCCAAAGGAAACCTAAGGTCATACCTAAATCCCTTCTCAAATACCGTTATGCATCCCCTTAAAGGTTAATGCATCCTACCCCATCGCCCAAGCACCAAAAGTTTATATTCCTCTGGAATATAGTATAGTCTCTAATTCGAACTAGGTCAGCGAGGGAGATTTTGAAGACTATCTCACTGTGATGGTCTGGGGTAAATAATCGACCACGTAATACTGGCACTTCACTTGGGCCAACATTACCCTTAGAAATAACCCTCTCCGCACTCGAGCTACTAGAGGTCGAGCTATCACTCAATGAACTATCAGATGTACTCTCAAATACGCTCTTAGACACACTCTTACCCCTAGCCTCCTTCTGAAAGTGTATATTCTAGGACCTAGTGTCCTTGCCATCTAATGCACTTGACATATTTACAAAGCAAACAAAGGAAAATAGAAACTTGGAGAATAACTTATAGTTGATCGCTTGAAAACTCTAAAATGCATAAAGGGTTAAGGGGCTTTTAAGGCAAGAACTCAACCAAACCATATTCAGTAAATGTGAAAAATGAATGTTTCTACCCTGCCTATTTATAGGCATTTGGACGTGGGAACCCAAGTGGCAGTAATAATTGTACAATCGCCCCTTAGTTTTTCGTATATCACAATGTAACTAACATATTAAATGCATAAAACCTTGGTCGAGTATTCAAAAATCCTAATCGAGAATTTAAAAACCCTGATTGAGAATTCAAAATTCCTAGTTGATAATTCAAAAACCCTAGTCAAATTTGCATAACCGTCATTCAGTTATCTACTCCCTACTCTTTCCTATCGACAAGTTAGATTAGGACTACAAGTGGGAGGGACTCATGATATAGAATAGCCCAACAAGCTATCGACTCTAGAGAGGATTTTTAGGCTCACTTAACATTCGAATCCCAACGGTATTTTCGGATCCAACTAGGCTGGGTCACACGACCACAACTGCCCAATTGAGCAAATAGTTCTTAACCACACCCAACGGAAGGCTTCAAGCCACCTAGTCTATTCAGCCATCTCTCTAATCGACCACCTTATCTGGTCAATGATAGTTGACCAAAGTGCTCACTCAGATGCTGACTCATATTCTTGCTGCATTCAATGCTCTAACAGATAGCGTGCCTCCATATTAATAATGCATGTCATCCTAGTACTACCTTTGCCATCAACTCTATCAAGAAAGCGTCTCTCCAGAGTACTATCACCCTAAAAAGTAGGAGATGATGCCATTTGGAATAGCGCTAAGATTGGAAATGACCAACAACTCCTACGTAAGGAAAAAAACCCTCTATATTTGATAAGAGCATCTTAAACATATCATCCACTTAGAGAAGGCTATAAATACCCTATTGCCAGCCACCCTCTAGGTATGCTATATACACTATATGCTCTCTCTTTATTGCTCGATTATCTCACTCGCAATACTAACTTGAGCATCGGAGTGCTTAGTCAAAGATACCTCGGCTAGTCTAATATTTGCTATTAATTACATATCTCAACCCAAGATTCAATCTCCCTAGTCAAATTAGACCAAATACTATCCAAATCACTAAAAAGAACTTTCTACCTCATTAATACTCAATTCCTTTGTTCATCAAGTTTACTTAATACTCCTATTTTCTCATCATTTCTTAATTCATACTCTTGTCTTTTACTTATCTAATCGTTTCAATGGTTGAGAGGGTAAAACTATTGAAATTCCTCGAAGCTATCCTTTATATGGTTTATATTATACTCCCAAGATTACTAACCTAATTTGCTCATCAATAAGGATATAAGGTCCACCCTCCCACTACAATAAGTTTTACGTTACAAGGTTCCCTACTTCGAATATACTAATAAGGAAGCAAAATAAGATCTAACGCCATCTTCTGCTCCTCCCATGAGATATTTCTAATTCAAGCAACCTCATTGCGGTTTTTGAGTATATTAGTTTTATTGATTGATGACCACCTACTGTGATTTAATCGACAGTAGATTACATTCACATTTGACGATATTTTAGCAATGTTGCTTTCCAATGTATTATGATTTTGGCCTTCTCAAATGAGTCCTAGTTCGATTAGCCAATAATATTCGCCTTCACATTTTTGGATGTTCTAGTGGTATTGTACCCTGTCATATCATGATTCATAGCTATATTAGACAAGCTCAAGTTTGAGCTAGCCAAGATCTCTCAAAACTAAAGTCAGCATATACTGTGTACAAGATACAATTCTATTTATATACATAATTCACACATGATACTATCATCGTACACATAAATTAGTGTTTGGTGGTTCTTGAGAATATTTAAACTGTCAATTGATTTACATTTGATTCACGATGGGTAAAACTTAATAATCATGTATATTGTTGTTATAACTAAACATTCATAAATTCCACTTGCTGAGCTAAACTAGTTACTCGTACGCACATATGCACGCCTCAACCATCTCTCTAATTTGTACACCTTAGGATTCTCTAGTTTCTCTCATCAATGCTATAATGTGTATCCCTGCTTCAAGTATTGGTGCCACTCTTATTCGCATCTTCTATATCCTCAAATTTAGGGCTGTATTCCATTATGACACCAATCTCTATCCTCTATCCACATTCCTATTTGCCATGATAATAACAACATCATCTTCATCCACCCATCATACATTTTTGGTTTGAT
This sequence comes from Jacaranda copaia, assembly GCA_014898725.1. Lineage (NCBI taxonomy): Eukaryota > Viridiplantae > Streptophyta > Magnoliopsida > Lamiales > Bignoniaceae > Jacaranda > Jacaranda copaia. The sequence continues at coordinate 943,615 of JACGDI010005252.1, read as the reverse complement.
AAAGGGATCATATACTAATCCTTATTCTTCATTGACAATTTTTGTATCCCTAAATTTAATAGCAGGTCATGTCCAATTAGAATACCAATTTCCTCTTTCTAATCATATTCTCCCCTCTAGTGTTTTAGTAACAAACCTTTCGCCTTATCTATTGTCATTTTAAAATCATATCCATCAACTTTTCATATGAATGCACTAGTTTCCCTATATGGTCATACCATTCGAGCCACAATTGTATATGCATGTCAAGCACCAATCTTCTTAAACGTCAATCAATCTGTCAAACTCATCCTTCCATTATGTTATTCCTTATCAGTATAAACATACCATTTGGGTTTCAATTATATACATAGGTCGACCATTTCTCATCCCTAATAATCATTCATTCATTTCCCAAATACATTCTTTTCTATAACATTTTTTTCCTATGTATATATAATCCAATTCTCATCCATAAACATGTAGCAGAAATTTGTTCATCCTAAGGTAAGCACTTTCTGACCTCTACACATCTTTCTAGAATGTTTGATTCTCACTTATCAGATACAACTTCCATGAGTTTTTCTCACACGTTATTGATTTCCAAAGTGACTCTTTTACATTAAATACAAGTTTTCCCAAAATAGTCATCTACTCATCAAATTTAACCTAAACAAATATTTCTCACAACGCCATAATTCCAAATGGCATCATCTTTACCAATAACTATTTGATCATATGCTTGACATATAAAAAATGAGAGGTTTTACACTGGTTGGCCACCCCGATCATAACCTTTCACTTCCTTGATGTCAAGTATTATCTCAAAAGTTCATATCCTATTCAATTCCATGATCAAACTTCGTATTTTCTTGCCCAAAAATTTCACATTCCAAGAATCACATCCTGACATAGCTCAAGTATTCTTTAACTCAAGTATACACATCACAAATAATTCCAAAGTTAAGCTTAGTCTCCATTAGCCGAGAATTTCGCACTTGGAGGATCATATCCTAGCATAGCTCAGGTTTTTCCTTAATCTAAGTGTTTACATCCTTAATGATTCTCAATTCAAGTTTAATTTGTAATGAACCCATTAATTCTAGCTACAAAAATTATTCTCATATTAACCTAGGTCCTCGAAACATGGGCTCTAATACCACCTTTATAGCGCCTTGCCCGGGAAGAGCCTGCTTTTGGCCAAAGTGCTACTCCAATCTTATTCACAATAATTTAATCTAATTATGCACCTCCAAAATTTTAGTTCAAAAGCTACCTCAACCCAAAAATAACTCATTCCAACTTCCTCTAACAATTCACAATTTTACATCTTGTAAGGAATACAACCTGTCATACCATTACTAACATCAAGGTTTTAATGACTCGTACAAATATATACTGAAATGCTAAGCTTACTTACACATTCCACAAGGGACAAAATAAGTCTAAGTCTACAACTGTCACCAGTATCAAAGCTATACACGCATGAACACCAACATGAGGCATCTTAGGCTTTAGCTTACAAACATTATTCATCACAAAATTGAGTCTACATCCTATACGTCTAAAGTTAAAAATAATACCTTGTATTCTTATACATTCAATAGCACTCTAGCTATTACCTATTACAACCTAGCTAGGAAAAAAAATCAAGAACACGAAGAAGGCATAAGTCCAAATGACTTAGTGAAGGGGAAAATATGCGGTAATTATTCAAAAAGGCATAAGATCAAGGGGAACCACTAAAAGAGTTCTATTTCAATGGATAATAATTAATCAAAATAATAGGAAGAACCAAAATAATAGAAGTTATCAATTGATTTAACAACAGAATAGTATATTAACAGAACAACAATCTAATGAAACAAGACATGGACCAGACAAGACCTTACATAACAAAATATTTACAATATGCAGTAATGATATAACACACTGTGTGTGATAAAAAAAACTCAATCAACTATTGGCACTCCAACTTTATTGCACCCAAAATATAACATAAACAAAAATAAATGACAACAAATAGTAACAAGCAGTACACATAATATAATAATCGTAATAAAGTTTCATTATTACTCCACTACCCAAGCACTCAGCTAGGTACCTAAGCACTTAGCTCAGTAAATGGCATGGTAAATCCACATGCAAAATCTCGCCACTCACAAATAGCTATATCCAATATACTACAAATCAATATTTTAGGTAGGCACTAGTTGGGAGACCAATCACCATCAGCCCTTGTGTCTATCATCTTTCTGAACTTAGTCCTTGGCCCATTCCACCTATGGCATTAGGATTTTAAGTAGGTGCAAGCCAAGAGACTAGTTACCATTGGCCCGTGCTGCCAAGTCAAATATTTGGTCCTAATCCCAGGCCTACCCCACCCCGTGGCATCCCTATATGCGATAACTTGACCAAGAGCATCCTCAAGGCAATCAAACATAATGCCAACAAAGAAAATATATTTCACAACAACTAATCAGAAACATGTATGAGAAGCCAAACATAACAACATTTTCCATGAACACTAGCTGGCAAGGCCATATAAACAATACACAACACGAATTAACAATAGTACACAGTGCAATTTGGTTACATGACCTAAAATAACAACATATAACAGGAAAGCCAACAAGGCTAAAGGCTATAGAGGACATAAACAGATATCATAATAGATGTTATGGGCACTAAAATGAATACAATTAAACACCAATGAATAAAGAAACAAAGAATGGCACTAGAATGAGTCAAGTATAAACAAATAGGCATAGAGAACATGAACAATGAAGTTAGCTCATTTCCTAAAACAACAGATAAGTTAAGCCCTCGTCTTAACTTTGTAAAGTTGCTATTATGTCTTATGGTCCTCAAGGCCTTAGCTCCTCATCCCCTATTGCAATAGAACATATTATCTATCAAAACCTTTGCACCATATCCTTTAACATTAATTAAACCATTTATACCTTAATATTGCATTTACTAATTACGAGGCACATCTACCTAACCCAAGTTCTTGCCCTATTTCAAATACGATAACTTAGGCAAGAATGTTCCATTAATAATCAATCTTTGAAGTGTTACACAAAGTTAGACCTAATTCAACTGATTAAATTAACAATAATTATGTTCTAAGCCCATAATTTCTAAATTTATATCACCCTAACGAATTTTACATATTTTCCTAATAATAATCAATTTTCATAACATATTAGATTTCTCAATTATATCAATTAACTTAATTTAATGAAAATTAGATTCTAATTAATGATCCGAGTCCACATTTCACTTTATTTTAAAATCACATGAAATTATTCCAGTATAATCATAATTTTGGTCCAATTAACTTATTTTTACATTAGAATTTAAGCTAACTCAATTAGATTAAATCAGGAATTAAATTATCTAATTAATAAGTGTTTTACCCAACTGACCAAATTCAAGACAAAATCATCATGCGATAATAGCCTACATGTACTCAAATCACCGTCATGATCAAACTAGTAGTCTGTCGCGAGAATGCTCCCACCAGAATTATGTCGCTACACCACCAAAAAATGTGCCTTGTTGCGCTGATCAAAACCCCCAAATCAATTCCAACACCCTTCACCATCTTGTCATCTAATTTAGCAGAAATCAGTGTAACTCCATCACTATGCACTTTCACTCCAATTCTACTTGCTCTGATGGCCCGTCTCCAAAATTTAGAGTACCTACAAATTCATCCAGCTAAGCCTATCATAACCCACCTCTTAGTTATGAAATTCTACCATCAGGCAGTAGCGTCTGCCGCCATTACCACGAAGCTCTTTTTGGAGTTCAATTCCCAATGACTTATCAATTATTTCTCAACAAATCTAGTACCATCATGTCCATTATGAGGAAAGAAAGAGATTGATTGGAGTGATTTAAGGTTTTTGGTCACAGTGAGGTAAAGTTTGACAATATGATGGCTGGGTATGCATGGGAAATTGAGAGCTGGGTATGCATGGGAAATTAAGCTAAGTGGAGGGATTTTCTTTTGTATTTTCCACTTTACCAAATTTCACTTCAACCCCCCCTGAACCTTTCCTCAATTCTCAATTCTCAATCTAATCCTTCAACTTTTTGAGTGCCTTACATTTGACCCTTGATTTATCAATTGGCCCCTCAAACTTTATTTCAATTTGCAATTGAACCCTAAGATAAGTTAGTACCTTAAATTGACCCATTTGACCCAAAATTTTTATAGATTGATCCCCAAAATTTCAAATTCCTAGCAATTAAGTCTTCCTTATTTATATTTTGCACCCCAAATGTTTTGTCAAATTAATATTTTGATTTTTAAAATCTTACTTTCTAAAATTCTAAATTTAGGGGTGTTACATGATATTAATAGAATGTTAATGTAAGAAGATTAATAGCTCATATTTTTTCATCATTATAAGTAGGGTTTAGTTTTGATATTATAAGAAGGATTCCTTGATCTTATATCATAACTAGTAACTAACGATTCAAATACTTTATTACTAGACAGATATATCTAGGCATATTCATGAAGACATATTTCACATAACACTATAAATAAAACAATCAAATATCACAACATCTTATTACTCAATGCACAAGCAATCAAGTAACAATCTAATAGCAACAAATGGGAAGGCTCCACCCTTTCCTCCAAAGCTCATCCTCCAACTCAAACCATCTCCTCCAACTTAAACCACCAATTCTAAATTCTATACTTAGCACGTGATTACTATTCATAAAGACATAAAATTTCTATCAAAATAATCCACATACCAAAGAGAAAGGCATACTTACCTTATCAAAATATGCAGAATATAAAAACCTAAGGAGAACAAATGTGTAAAAGTGTTGGATATCAACAACTAAACTACATGTATATTACAATTAAAAAGAATAGACACAAATTAATTCAATAAAAATTTTCTAAGTATAAAAAATTAATGACACACAATTATATATTTATTATATCCTACTTTATAAATATAGTGATTATTAATAAGTATAATTTAACTAACATAGAATAACTAATAAGATCTTAAATTAATATTTAATAGTCAATTACATCATAACTTGACATTAAAGTACATAAACTTCCTAATTAATTTCTAAATTGAACAAACACTAAATTAATCAAATTGAACACGTAATAATTTAATGATGTCTAAATTAAACAAATAAAATTCTAAACACATATTAATGAATCAAAACAATAGAATCAAATGTAAACCCTTAGTTTCTAACTTTAAACCACAATGTATCAATCATTTTCAATATTTATAAATACATAAAATGTAAAACATCAATAAACTAATCTATTCCATAAACTAAAGCCTTCACATAATTTATATTGAAAATATAATTAATTTTCAAAGAATATAAATACATACATACATACATATGCATACACACACATATGTACATACACATACACATACACCTAAATACATATATATATATATATATAAATCATAATTAAACCAAAAAACTGGCAGTGGTCATAGCAGTGGCATGGTGGTGGCTGGCACAATGGTCGAAGAAGAGAGTAGAGAGAAGAGGAGAGAAAATGGGAAGGGAAGAAAGGAAGGAAAGAGGGAAGAAAAGAGATCTAATGTGGTAAAAATTTTAATTTTTCAACGGACGTCCGACAGAGTTGCATCAAAGGTTTCCTTGGTAGATTAAGTATTTATTATTAAATAAAAAATTAGATATTTTGACAAAATATTCATCGAAAAATAATTTTTCAAATGGATTTTCCTTCGAAAAATTTGGCACGAAAAAGGTCTCTCAAATTTATTTCGTTAGATTTACGGTCGATTTGCATCATCCGTCCAAGCCATCTGAAATTCACAGCAATACCATCAAAATGTTTTGACAAAAATATTCCATTGAATTTTTTTTTTTGTAAAACAACAATCTTTTGTAGTGTTTGTAGAAGTTCTCTTTGTAAGGCTTTTCAATCATGAACTCAAATTATATATTTTAGTTTAGAAGGCTTTGTAAGGGTTTGTAAGGCTTTTTAATCATAAAATGAATATCCTAAACTCAATCTTGAACTCTAATTATATAAATGTCAATTGTACTCAATTATAAACTCAAACTATACTTGAGTTTGTAAGGCTTTGTAAGATTTTTTAATCCTAAACTCAAATTAAATAAAGGTCAATTGAACTCAATTCTAAACTCAAATTATATATTTGAGTTTGTAAGACTTTCAATCCTAAATTCAAATTATATAAATATCAATTGAACTCAATCCTAGGCTCAATCCTAAACTCAAACTACATAAATATCTAATTCAATCAAAACTCAAATTAAACCCCAAATTATATATCATTCAAACTTGTACAAATTTTAGACTCGAACTAAAATTTCAACTCACAAGATTAACAAAACAACAACATCAAAAATTAAAAAAAAAATTAAAAAAAAAAAAAAACTAAACAAAATAGGCGACAGCAGGCAATAACTGACAAGCAGCCATTTATGGTGATGACAAATTACATAAATATGCTTGAAAATGAACATTCAAAATGAAAGTTTAGTGAATAACCTATTTTCAACTTTTTGTGTGTATATCCTCTTCTGCTAATTTTTGGCACACTAAGTTGTGTCATATATATGGTAATTATATGGGGATTATGAATGGTTTAGGTTAATTCATAATATTTGTGCACTTTATAGAATTTTAACTTGTTGACGAACTATTTTGCCACATTCTTTTAATTTCTCTGAATATATTTAGGTTTATTTGATGAAACCAAAGTAATGCTTCTAAGAAGTTTAAAGGTTAACTCCATGAGGTTGAAAATTAAATCGACTAGGCCATTGTGAGCAATTCATGAAATTACTCAACCATATTCTCTTACACCTAATAATGTGGCGGAAAGAAACAAAAATAGAATTTTGGTTGTTTAACAAATGCCATGTTTAAGTTTTATATGCCATCAAGTTATTTTAATAGCTTATTATGTTGAATACAGTGTTACATAAAAAGTTAAAGTTAAATCATAAGACAAGATTGAGGCATCTCAAAGTTTGGGGTTTGTTTAGCCTATGTGAAGCTGAAATCCAAAAATATAAAAATTGGGTGTAAAAGTTGCTACTTAGCTTTTCTTGACTATGCTTCTAATGATACAACTTTTAGACTCTTAATCTTGAAGTGAATATTTATTAACTTAGATGATGCTATTTTTAATGAAGAAAAATCTCCATTAGATATTAAAATAATAGAGATCAAAGAAATGATAAAATTATTCTTCCTTTACCTAATTCTTTTACTTTAATTTTGAAAATTGAAAAAAGTAACATTTTTTTACTAACAAGAGGTAAAAGGGCTCGAATAGAAAAGGATTTTACTCCTACTTTTTATATGTCTGATATTGAAATAATATAGTTACTTTACAAGTAGTTTTGTCATCACTTGATGTTATGTTTGACAAAAAGATTACAAATGATGAGATGAAATCTCTAACTTCTAATAAAACATGAAAATCAATTGATTTACCATCGTATTGTTGTGTGTGCAAATGGTTTCTTAAACAAATAATAATAAAATTGGATGGTTCTATTGCATTTAAGGCCCAATTAATTTTTAAAGATTGCAAGCAACAAAAAGGTCCAAAATTTTATATAGACATATATTGTCTGATTATTATAGCAATATCCAACAAACTTCTAATCACTATTGCTACAATTTTTTGTTTATATATTCGTCAAATGGAGGTAAAAACTAAATTATTAAATAGAAAATTCAATGAGAAAATCTATATCAATAACATGAAGGTTTCATAGAAGCATATCGAGAAAATAAAGTGAGTAAATTGACCAAATTTTTATATGGCCTTTTAGAGGGGACCTAAGCAATAGCATAAAAAAAATTGCTTCATGAATGGTTGAGGAATGATTATCAACCAAACGACTGTGATGTATGCATTAATCATAAATCTTGGAATAATTAGATGCTATTGTTTACCTCTATATATGATTATGATTTATTAATTTTTGCCTTTCATGTAAATGTTACTAAAGAAATTAAACATATTTAGTAACCATTTTGACATGAAATATTTTAGTGAGACAAATTTCACTTTGGATATGAAAATTATCAAAACATGTGATGGTATTTTTCATCACCAATCACATTATACAGAAAAATTTTGAGGAAATATAATTTTATTAACTTTAACCATGTTACAATCCTTTTAATTTGAGAAATCATTTATTCTCTATTAAAAGTGCTGATGGTGTGATTAATAATGAGTATGCCAATTTAATTGAAAGGTTAAGATATGCAACTAATTACTGTACTGACATAATATTGCATAAGGATTACTAAGCAGGACTACAACCATGCTAGGTATTGAATATAGACATGTCATAGTAAGAACAAGTAAGAGGTATTTACTTGGTGCAAAAATCTATAGTTTGTTTTGTGAAAAATATTATTTTATACTTGATGGCTTTTCTATTGTGGATTAGAATACTTTATCAAGTAATTCTTATTCTATCATTAATTATATTTTTGCCTTGGGTAATGGTGCTATTTGTTGAACATATTAAAAAACAAAAAAATAGACATACTATTAATGTCAACTCTATTATGGAGGCTGAGTTTATTGCTTAGATTTAATTAGTTAAAAGATAAATTAGTTGGGAGACTTAGATGATAAAGTACAAAACCATTACTATAATGGTAATTCAGATCTTATAAAGAGAGCACAATATTATTAGATTATATTTGACAATGTTGACCTTGTTAAATCTTAAGATAATCTTTCAAGCTCATTAACTAAGGTCTTGGCAAGAGAACAAGTTGGAACCACATCAAAAGAGATGGGATTGAATTCCATAATATCACAAGTCATATATGAGGAAACCCTATAACCAAGTTCAATGGGAAAAATGAATTATAACTATGGAATAAGGTGGGTAGCAAGATTAAGGTCAACAAGGTGGAAGAAAGTAACTGGGTAGAAAAGGAAAGTCATCAAATTGTGATGACATCAAGGTTTGTTGGTCATGTGAAAAGCCTAGTTATTTTAAGCATGATTGTAGAAGAAAAGGTAAAAGAAAATGCAAATATGGTTGAAAATCATATACCGGAATTGGTTGCTACGATTCTAAATTTCATATTGGCATGGTGACTGAATTGTTTCTCATAAGATCAAAGCCATCAAGCAACTATTGGTTTGATTCTGGTACTACAATACGCGTTTGTAACAATAAACCTATTCAAGGACCATGAGGATTTGACTGACCATGAAGTTATGATGGGAACAATTATACAGCAAAGGCACAAGCTAAAGGTAGTGTGGGTTGCAAATTCACATTAGCAAAGAAGCTTCTACTTGTCAATGTTTTTCATATTGTTCCAAAAGTTAAGAAAAAATTAATTTATGTAAAGATGTCATATGTAAGAGAGATTTCAATATTGTATAAGAGTCTAATAGGATATTGTAACTAAGAATGGCACCTTTGTTGGAAAGGGCTGCTTCTTGATAAAATGAATTATCATACTTATGTTGTTGAGTACTATTCATTTACATTATGGCACTATCATTTGGCACATGTTATTTATCAAACTCCAATTCATATGTTTAAGAGTGGCTTAATTTCTTTTGATAATAAAGGAACAGAAATATGTCAAATTTGCATTCAAGTGAAAATGACTAAAAAGTTTTTTCCTAGAATTAGAAGAAAAATTGAGTTATTAGAACTTGCACATACTGATACTTGTGAATTAAATGGCACGCTTACTAGAGAAGAAAATAGATATTTTATTACGCTTGTTGATCATTTTTTAAGGTTTACTTATGTTTATTTGATGAAAACAAACGATGAGGCATTTGACATGTTTAAATAATATAAAGCTATTGTTGAATAGAAATATAATTTTTTACAATTTATAAATGAAAATATAAAATTTTTATAATTACTAAATGGAAATATAATTTTTATTAATTTTTTTAATTTTAATTCTTAAACGAGAATATAAATTTTTTTTTATTTATTAACAAGAATGCAAATTTATGAAATTTATAAATGTAAATTTTAGAATTTTTTTAATTAGTAAAATTTTTATATTTTTATGTGTGTAAATATATACATGTGAATGAGTAAAACAAAAGATAAAGTGAGAAAATGAGGGGGTAACTACGACAGGCATGTCCACGGTGAGGTATGTTTGTATTTACCTCATATGAGATATTATTAAATTAAATGAAACATGCCTTTTTACAACAGTTTGTCATTAATTTTGCAATAAGTTATTGATTTGCATTTTTTGTACATTAAATGTTTGGCAAATATTTAAAAATAATGATTAAAAGACATTTTTCAAACAAATTTGTTATATTAGATAACATAACTTCATAATTTTGAGTTATATATTTTATGATATTAAAATAATATAGTTAAACATGGTTATCTTTATTTTATTAACTTTATAAAAAATTTAAGGATAAATATAAAAATCTAAAACCATCATTCTAACAATATAATTTAATTTTAAATAAGCAATTTAATAATTTTAATCATTTTAATATAATTTGATAATTTTTTGGTCACTATGCTAATAAATGTAGAATGAAAAACAAGATTAATAATCTAGATATTGATGATAATATTAAAGAGACTCCTAATAAACTGATGCTTCAATCTTCGGGTGAAGAAGATAAGAGTGATACCTCTTCTGATGCTAATTTTTTAAATGAATATTTTGATAGTTCAGAATTTCTACAATTCAAACAAAACAAGAAAAATTCTCATAGAACTCCTAATTTTGATGAACCAGAAAAATCTAACAGATCTTCTGCCAATACCAACCAGTCTCAAAAGCCTGAGGAACTAATAGACCTTCTTTATGGATGTTGCATCAAATGCTGCCTCTTCAGTTGATGAGGATTCTCTCACTACATTTGAACAAAAAGAGTACAAGGATTTAATAATGATCCTTGATCACAAAGATCTCATATGGAGAGATGATCCTTAGATTATAATCCAACTTTACCTTGATACAACATCATATGCTGCGGGATCTTATAAACCCAGATTCTATTTTGAAAATATTTTAATAACTGCTGGTTTTTGTGAGATTTAACACTTTTTCCTAAGCTCACAAGACAAATTCATTTTTAATTTTAGTAAAATTATAATTAAAAAACTTATTCCTATTGAGGAATGAGGAATATCCTCATTAAAATAAAAAGAGTTTTTTTGTTAGGGATAATAAGATAACTTATAAATTAATTTTTGGGATTATATCCAAATTTTTCAAAATGTTTTTTTATATGAAAATCCCAGAAAAAGCACACTTGGTTTATAAAAGTTTGCCCTGATGTTTACAAAAATCACATACCAAATTGATTTTTAAATTGGTGGAAATCTTATAGCCCAAGTCATCATATCCTTCCTGACCATTTTCGTCAGACTTTTGATCAATAGAATAAATATTCTCCTAAACTTATGGAGGCAGAAGTAAAAAACCAAATGATTGAGAACAAAGATGCTATTTTCTTCTTTATTGAATTCTCAATCCCTTGGATTTGGAAATGAGTTCCAAAAGTTAGTGTCATAGAGGATAATATCCCATGCTTATATCGTTCCTTTTTCATAAAATGGTGGAACAAATGCTTCAGATGGACAAAGAAAAGAGCCAAATGAAAGGTCAAGAAACCTTAAATAATATTTTAAGGTTACTCAAGTTTATAGGGAAAAAATGGAGAAACATAAAAAGAAAGAAGCTTCGTCAATTCTTGGAAAAGCTTCAGAAAAAATTAAAATGTGCAAAGAAAAATTATCTAAGGTGGATTTATTAAAAGAAGTCCTTAATATGGTTCAAGAGGAACTCAAAGACCAATAAACTAAAGAAAATGATGATGAATCTTCAAGTGATGCAGGCGAAACATTTTCTATGGCTACCTCTTCTAAATCAATAACAGGGGAGAATCAATTTGATTGCCTGGCAGGTGAATCACAGGAACCAGAGGACAATATTCCTTCTACACAGGATATTGATAAAATCCTAGCATCCCTCAGACAAGGAAGAGTAGATAATTAAGTTTTTTCTCTATCATTTAATAAGCCAAAAATAGTTATAAACTATTCACACCTTTTACTGTTCGAATTTAAAAATTTTGAAATTCGCACAATGTTTTGCTTTTTACTGTTCAGATTCAAAATGTTTGAAATCCGCATAGTATCCTTTCTTCTTTTAAATATATCAGATTTTAGAGATAGAGAAAGTTTTTTAGTTAGGTGTTACTCCCTTCCTTCTCCACATCCTTCTCTGAAAAATTTTACTTCTGAATATTTATTGTAAATTGAAAACAAAAGCTAATTAAAGCTTTTATATATCTAGTGTTCTATTAAGGTTAGTTTGATTTCATCTTTTAAATTATTTATTTTATATCCCAGCCTAATGAAAGGGTAAGGAGTTATGTGTTAAACAATCATGAGTTAGATACTTCCTGTATTATCATGGTCATTTTAGAATAGGACTATGTTAAAGGATTTATTTTATTAAATGAGTTATCCAGATAGGTTCTAAAGCTTAACGGCACTCCAAATATGTTTATCTCTAGACTAACTTTGTTAGCCGGATTGACATTTGTGGGTTTTTGGGTATTGATTCAGGCATATTTGGTGGGCTAGTTAAATTCAGATAAATGAATTCTTATTTACCGACTTTATGTCAGGTTTTTGTGAACTCTTTTTAGATTTATTCCCACTTTCAGAAGATCCTGCCCTATAATGCCTACTCATGAATGCCTGCCACCTGCCCATTTTCTTCTCCCCCACCCCCCAAGCCACAAACCACCCCAGCCCTCCCATCCCATGACCACACCCTGCTAGCTCGCCCCTTGTCTTTCCCCATCAATCAACATGGCCAACCTACCTAATCATGGCCAAATTTGGCTACCTAGTCGGTCGATCGATAACCATGGCAATTGGATTTAGGGAGAGGGTTTAGGAATAAGGATGAGATTTATATAGATATATATATATATATATATGATGGTGAAAATCATATTTACTGAGTTAGGTTGAAATTTAAGGTAAATCGACTTGTTTGGTTGAATGGTCTAACTACAAAGAAACTTAGGCTGAGATCTACAATTACAACAATGTCGGGCTAGCCAAGGTGCCCTCAACAATAGTTCTCTGATGCTCAAGTCAGTATAAAAACAACTAGATAAGATGAGCAGCAAAGTGAGGGCATTTAGTGAAGAATGGCATACTTTGGAAGAGCTAGCAATGGGATATTTATAGCCTTCTTCAGGTGGGTGATATGTCCAAAATGCCCTCAACATGCATGAAGGAATTTTGTCCTTACATAGGCAGCTTTAGGTGATCTCCCATTTTTATACTATTCCAAGTGGCTTCACCTCCAACTTTTAGGGGCAAAATAGTACATTGGTGATGCACCTCCAGTTAGGGGTGGTAGTAGAGGCAGCACTAAGGTGCTATGCACCATTAATGTGGAAGCATACCACCTGTCAAAATATTAAATGCGACAATGAAGAGATCCTGCAGTAAGTCAACCTTTCTAGTCAACAAGAAGGTCGACCACAGAGCAAGCTTTGGCTGCACTAGAGGGTTACCCTCATTAGGGCCAATGACCAAGTGAGTTCAAACTCTATCCATAGCTGCCTGATCAAGGTGAGCTAACATCACATAGTGAGAGGTCGATCAAGTTGACAGCATGACTAGGTCACATAGTGAGAGGTCGATCAAGTTAACAGCATGACTGGGCCTTCAAGATGAAATAGGCCTGGCCCAATAATTAACACGAAATTCCTGGGTCGATACCATTAGCTTGGGCCCGTTAGGTCATCCCGTATCATAAGTCCCTCTCTCCCATGATCATGTCAATAACTCTTTGAATAGGTACTTGGTCTGGATCCAAGCACCTTTCCTTTACCTATAGGTACTCTCGATCAGATTTTGTAAAGAATATCAAAGAAGTTGTTCCTTCCTGGTAGGATCCAGTAAAACTCTACTTACATCAGGGTATAGTTCCTGAGGATAAAAATGAGTCACGTTGGCTTATAGGTTAAGCAACCAAATTTGCTCTCAATGAGCATGGTCAACTTTACAAGAGGTCAATCTCTAGACTACCCCTAAGCTGCTTGGATCCTGACCAAGTTCATAAGGTCTTACAAGACATCCATACATGCATTTATGGAAATCACTTAGGAGGATGATCCATGACTCATAAGATTATCAGATACGGATATTTTTAGCCAACACTATTGAAAGACGCCATCAACTTTGCCAAGAGATGCTCATCCTGCCAAGTTCATTCAAACATACCACATCAATCTGTCATATCGATGGTAAATTCCAGGTCACATAACCATTCGACCAATGGGGAATCAACATAGTGGGGTCCTTGCCAAAGATATTAGGTCAAAGAAAACTCATGTGCGGAATATAATCATGGAAGCATTTGATAGGAGATCGACAACTAACATCCCTCTATTGTTGGTCATCTTTCTCCTTGTTCTTCTTCTTGTCAACCTCAGGATTGCCAAATTTAAACTTATTCATCTCCTCTTGTATCAAGTATCTTTCTGCTAGGTCAAGCAGCTCTTCCATCGACTAAGGTTGTTCACATACCAAGGCATTGGCACATTTCCTGTGTCTGAGACCTAAGAAAAGCACATTGATCAAAAACTCAATTCTTGGGTTATCAATTTTCAATACTTTCATGTTGAATTTAGTAAAGAAATCATGAAAGGACTTCCCCTCGTTCTGTTTCACTATATGAAGGTGGGTGAGATAGAGCTTCACCTTCTTTTGAATAGCAAACTGATGCAGGGATTTATCACACAACTAGTCATATGAATAAATTAATGCTAGCTCAAGCTTAACGAACTAATCGAGTGTGATGCCCTGAAAGGAGGTGACCAACATCTTTATATGTATGTACTTATTGTAGTCGTACAGTTGCATCATGTGCTTGAACTACATAAAGTGCTCGTTAGGATCCGACAAGCCGTCATACCTCAAGAGTCTGGTTGGAACTTTGGCATCGATGGTGATGCACTCATCAATTATTTCCTACATATATGGGGATTCCCTTTCTTGACAAAACCTCTCTAGCCCTTCTGAGTGAAAATTTCTCTCAGTATTTCTCCTCAAAATTTCTTTCAAGCACCTATTCAACTATTGCACCTGGTGGGATACCTCATCCCATTCCTCCTGCTTGGGATATATTTTTATTTGTTTGGGGCCTTGAGCACTCGACCCTATCACACTGCTAGGCAAAAATGGACCGAACACAGTGATTAATAAAATCTACAACCACCTCTCATATGGCTGGTTAAACTTTTTCTCAAGGGATTTCTGGTGGCACTTGGATTCTGATCGACTGTGACTATCTCTGGGTAATCCTCCATAAGAAATGGAGGTTGTGGAGTTGCACTGGCTGGTAAGGCTGGTGGGGCTATATGTCAATTCAAGACAACGAATAACTGGGAGGAGATTTGAGCAAAGTTCTGTTTGCTAATTAGTTACATCAGTTAGGGCATAGTTAAAATGACCAACTACTCAATGGGACACTAGGTCTTGGGGCATTTAACTCTAGAGGAGGTCGAGGAGGGAGAGGTACAGTCCTTCTATTCTCCTCCCTCTCTAAAACAATGCGCCTAGGATTTATCATTTTTCAATCACAGTCTCAAGTTTCCCATAGACAGTGCCCAATAATGAGGGTGAAAGTTATATTTGCTGAGTTAGGTTGAAATTTAAGGTAAACCAACCTATCTAGTTGAATGGTCTATCACCAAAGAAACTTAGGTTGAGATTTACAATCACGAATAAACATTAGACTAGCCATGGTGCCCTTAGCTATGGCACTCCAATGCTCAAGTCCTTATGAGAACGATTAGATAAGACGAGCAGTAAAGTGAGAGCTTTAAGTGAAGAATGGCATATCTTGGAAGAGGCTGGCAATAAAGTATTTATAGCCTTATCTAGACGGGTGATATGTCCAAGATGTCCTCAACATGCATGAAGGGATCTTGTTCTTACATGGGGAGCTTTAGGTCATCTCCCATTTTTGTACTATTCCAAGTGACTGCACCTTTAGTTTTCAGGGGCAAAATAGTAGATTGATGGTATACCTCTTATCAGGGGTGGCAGTAGATGAGGCACTAAAGTGGAAAGTGCCATTAATGCAAAGGTGTGCCACCTGTCATAACATTAAATGCAATAGTAAAGGGATCCTACAATGAGTCAACCTTCTTGGTCAACAAGAGGGTCAACCACAGAGTAAGCTCTGACTGCACCAGAGGGCAGCTCTCGTCGAGGCCATCAACAGAGTTCAACCTCCATTGATAGCGCACTGATCGTGGTGAGACTAACATCGCACGGTGAGAGGTTGATCAAGTCGATGACATGACTAGACCTTCAATATGAAATGGGCCTGGCCCAATACTTTACACTTAATTCCTAGGTCAATACCATTAGGTTGGGCCCGTTGGGTCATCCCACATCAATATGTATTTATTTATATGTATAATATAGATGTGTATATGTGTATATGTATATGTTCGTGTATATGTAAATATATTATTTTAAAATATATGTTTGTGGAGAATTTTTGTGGTATTCAATTTTTAAAATTTTGTGTTTTTTTAATTTTTTTAGGGATGGTCAAATGGGCGTTTAATATTTTGTGAGTTTTTTCAAAAATAGATCAAATTTTAGTTTCTTTTTTTCATAAATAGATAATAGTTTCCACTAAGATTTTAACAGAAAATTAGACGAAGGGTCAAAAGTGTTTAAAAAGTTATATAATTTGGACTACAAATCTTCAATACCGACTAACAGCACACACAAACAAATTATGAGATCAAAAAGGCAATTTTTCAATTTGGTTTAATCAAATAAGCTTTTAATAATAAAAATTTTATGATTGGCAGTCACATTTTTAGTACAATGAACTATTAACATACAATTAGAATTAACCATCAACCAATCGTATAGGTAGCAATTTAAATATACTTATTGTGTTGCCAAGTAATCATTATAATTAAAGGTTGTGATTTCACATTTTAAATCGAACAGCTTACATTAAATGCATTTGTACATCCCACACATGACATATGTACAATCAAGATTACAACTTAAACTACTCCATCCATGATTTTTAGGGTATGGAATGTTTGTTTTGAATAGAGAGTTTTTGGGCAGTAAAAAATGTGTTTTAGAAGTTAAAATTGAGAAAGACCAACTTGTTGGATTTTATTTTGGGGGTTACAAAATGTTTTTGAAAAATGCTACCAAACAAGCCCGAGAATTTTATTGGCACTTGACAATTTCGCCAAAGCATTGCGTGCTAGACTCTAATTTCACAGGAATGGTGTAAAGTTTCTCAGAACCCCAAATTGATTTTGGTAGGCCGAGTGGCTGTTGGAAATCAATGCGCAGCAGGATAGGCAAATAAATATCCAAATCAGATTATCAGGAATTAGAACAGATAATCACAATTGAGTCAGTATGTGCGTTTTTATCAATATGAGATTCAAATCAAGCATGCGATATCAGATTTAACATGTATTGTCAGAATTAAACATTCAGCATGCGTGTTCAAAAATATATATAATTGAATTCAAAGCAAATCAAAATTTTATTTAATCAGATATGAGTCCAGGAAAAGCTAAAAATTCATACATCAACTGAGGCAATAAAATAATAAAACAAGCTGTCCATTTTATCTAATATAAATACCAAAATTTAAAAAATAAACTTATCTTTAGGATTCTGTATCATAACAGAATCAATCGAACAACCAAATCACAGAGAAATTCTATTTGCCTTGAAAAAACGAGCGCCCCGACTCACCAGTGCAATGGGTACACCGCAGCACCTTCCAAGATGAGATGGTCCAGAACGATTAGGTGCACTCCTTCTCGTTCACCTTGAACAATACTCAGTCGCCAAATAAGAATGAGATAGTCGTATATCTATCTAAATTTGGAACATGGAATATTTGAGAGGAGAAGGGAAGAATTCTTGAGAGAGAACAAGAAAGTGGACAAAAGTTGGATCCTTAGGCGTATTGAGAGACGAATGCATTGTATTTAGAGGCTGGCAGAGGCAGACTATTTATAGGTGTGATTAGGGTTAGAGTTCGCCAGTTAATGGCCTCTAACACATCACCCAACATATAATATTCTGCCACATCAGCCACACACGTCCACCAGTTTTACGCCACATGTCCCACGTCCTCCTGATAAATCCCACTTGATCTCTATCAATTCAGCCAAATCTCGTCCTAATCTTCAAAGATTTGATTTAGTCTGATTGGATTAGACTAATATAATGGCCCTTGACCAAGTCAGCCCTTATCCGATTATTAAGTTCAAAATTTAGATCAAATATATCCCAAAAGATAAGACTGAGACTAAGACATTCGCCCTAACGCCCGTGCCTGCGACCTGGACCTGAGCTGGGTTGCGGCGGTGGCGCGCGTGTGGTCCACTCAGATAAGCCCTTTAAAGAACACTTTATCAAGCATTCTTACTTGAGTTCAATATAAACTAGTCCACACTAATTTATAAAATCAATGTGGGACAAGTGAAGGGTTGGAATAATCCTTCAACTCCTCCACTTGATTTTATAATGTCCAAGTGAGTCTCCACTTTCTCAAACATTCCATGTGGGACAATTCAACAAAAAAAACTTAACCAATTCCTTTCTCTATTGCATCACCACAATTAATCTTTGGATTCCAACCATAATTGGCATCCATCCAAAGTTAATTTACAACAAAATTATGCTAATTATGCCAATAACAACATTCCCCCACAAATCCATAGATAATGGCTATCCAATTCAATCATAGCTCACTTTTAGAAATGGTACCTTCCAGTTTGAACCACTCCCTAAGTTATCCGACTTCTGCCACCATCAGAACAAATGGATCTAAGCCTTGAATTTGTTCCCATGATTGTGATTATGTCCATCAATAACAACAAGCTAACAGCTATGTACTAATCTTTAGGTTTGACACATTAAGGCCATGTATCCCGATCCTAATTCATAAATGTTTGTCAAAGAATAACCCAATTCCTTTAGTCCCGGCCAAAGGACTACATTCATTTAGTTGGGCATCTCTAGAGATGCACTGCCAACATCTCATCCAAATAACTTAACCCCATTCAGAGTCAAACTCTTACTAGACTAGTAGTAATCAGCACCTACTAGGCATTCAGGGAAGAGACACCAGATACGAAGTATCAATTAATTTTAGGTGGACTTTGATATACTCAACAGCTTGTTTATACCACATTGAACCTACCTTGTAGGATCGCCACTTGGTAGGTTGGGTTGCCACCGTAGGTATATCATTGATGGGTTTGCAGTCCCATCCCCAACCTGAATTTATAAACTAAGGACAAATCAAGTCCTTTAGTTAAAGGGTCAGCAATATTGTCTTTGGATCCAACAAAATCAATTGCTATGACCCTTTCAGACACTAACTCCCTTGTAGACTTTAGTCTAACTTAGATGTGTCTTTTGGTCTTTTGATTGAACTTTGAACTTCTAGCAATTGTGGTTTGGTTATCACAATGTACAGCAATTCCTGGAAGAGGTTTGGTCACCATAGGCAATTGTACCATCAACCCATATAGCCATTCTGTCTCTATCCCAATAGTATCCAAAATGCACAACTCAGCCTCAAAAGTGGACCGAGTTACCAAAGTTTGTTTGGTAGACTTCCAAGAGACAGCGCCCCCACCCAAGGTAAATACATATCCTGTACACCCATTACTTCCGAAGTTTTTGGCTATCCAGCTAGCATCACTATATCCTTCCAGCACTGCAGGAAATCACTTGTAGTGTAAGGCTAGTGAAGCTGACCCCTTTAGATACCAAAGTACTCTGTCCAAAGCCTCCCAATAGATTCGATTGGGACAAATTGTATATCTAGCGAGTTTAGTGACCGCAAATGAGATATCTGGTCTCGACCCATTTGCAAGATACTGCAAGCTACCAATGATTTGAGAATACCTCAATTGAGACACTGGTACACCAGTTTCATTCTTAAAGAGAGCCACTGAAGGATCATATGGTGTTTTAGCAATCCTACTTTGTTTATAATCATATTTCTCAATTATCTTCTCAACATAGTGAGATTGAGAAATTGTTATACCCTCAGTTGAGCGAGTCAACTTAAGTCCAAGAATCATATCTGCAACACCCATATCTTTTAATTCAAACTTCTTCTTTAAGAAACATTTAGTTTCATTGATAATCTCAGTATTGGAACCTATTAAGAGAATGTCATCTACATACAGGCATAACATAATACAGTTATGACCTTTAACTTTGCAGTAGACGCACTTGTCACTATCGTTAACTATGAAGCTAAATGAAAATATAGTTTTGTCAAACTTTTCATGCCATTGTTTAGGAGCTTGTTTCAAACCATAAAGTGATTTAACATGCTTGCAAACTTTTCGTTCATTTCCAGAAGCTACAAATCTCTGTGGCTGATCCATATAGATTTCTTCCTCAAGATCAGCATACAGAAAGGCTGTTTTCACATCCATCTGGTGAATAGGATAATCATATATGG
>JACGDI010005252.1:879475-922943 GCA_014898725.1 Jacaranda copaia | reverse complement strand
GAATTCTCAATAACATTTATGATAGGAGAATTAGAAACATCAACTTTGTTTGAACAAAGAATATTCTCAACTCGCAATTTAAACAAACCATCAAAAAGATAGCTTTTACAAATAAAAGTTTTGTAATGTAAAATTACAACTTTATTTGATTTAAAGGAAATCTCAAAACCCTCCATAACTATTACAGAACCACTCATTATATTTCTTCGAATTGCTAGGATATGATGCATCCTTTGCAGAGACAATATGCGCCCTGAAGGAAATTTTAGGTCCACGCGTCCTATCCCAAACACTTTGGCTGCACTTGAGTTCCCTATCATCACAATCCTTCCACTAATAGGCTGATAAGACACAAACAGTAATTTATAGGCAATTGATAATTCATTTTAAGGCTTTTAGTTAATGATTTAATTTCTAGGCAGTTGAGAATTCATTGTGATAATGCTACTACCATATTCTTTTCGAGAAATAATAAGTCCTCCAGTGCATCTAAACATGTAGAGCTTAAATATCTTGATGTGAGAGACTTGGTTAAAAAATGATACCATTATGATAAAGCATGTCAATACTGATTTTATGCTAGCAGACCCTTTGACCAAGGGATTGAGGCCTATTACTTCAAAAGACATGTAAAACATATGGGTATGATTGAATCTTTTGATGTATTAGATTAAGTGAAACATTTTTGCTTTATTGAATTTACTACAATATTGAAGCATTTTGTCTTATTAGCTTTTATTAATGCGAGATTTTTTTTTCAATTGTTGATATATTTGTTATAACTATGTGTACATTTTTTGATTATATCTTGCTTAATATGTATCTTGAAATTAGCTGTTAATCTTGAGAGTTGGGCATGTATCATAAATAACACCATATTGTATTTAGTATTGAATAAGGCATACATAACTTTTTTAAAGTCGGGCTTTTCTTAGGATTTCATATTGTTTTTAGAAATTCATATTTACAAAAAAATCATGGATTTTCTTAGGGTTTCCTATAGCTCAAGAGGCCCATATGTTATAAGAAAATCAAATTTTTTTGGGATTTCATACAGTTTTAGAAATCTATATCTTACAAGAAAATTGGAGGACCAATAATGAAATAGCATACATATTTGGGTCATATTTTAGTTGCTATTTATTGCTACACCACTATGTTTGAATTCATATTGGTGGAATTGATGGTATATGTGACCATGGAAGGTTTTATATTAATGAAAGATGCAATTACCGTCATAATCCAATATTAGTAATTTTTACTAGACCGAATTGTGGTGATAGTCTTTTCTCGTTGTCGCATTTCTTTTCTTTAAATTGTGGCCACCGTCAAATTTTTTTTGTAATTTAGCCTGAGAGTCGTTTTCTCATACTTTACATCTTATTTTGTTTAAAATTATAATTAATATTTATTCAAGTGGGAGAATGTTGGAATTTTATTTCAATATGTAGAGTTTTACTAATTGAATTTATTTTTTAATAAAATAAAAACGAGTTAAATTGATACGATTAATGAGATAGACTTATAGGATCTAATATTTTGACCTAATATTATTAAAGTCCATTTCTAAACAAACTTGGTATAACATCTGGTGTAAGCTCAATTTTAAAAGCCCATGATGGAAGATATTATGGCTAGATTCCCTCTTCACTCCTCATTTTGATATTGCTATCCCATTAGAAAAAACTGTCTGTGGTTTGTGTGAGAAGAAGAGAAAAATTTAGCATTCAATTATGGAATTAGAGGAATATTGATCATCAATCTCATTACTTAAATAAATATATAAATAAATCAATTTATGTGTTTTTATTTCATAGATACGTACATGTTGGGCTAAATTAGTTTCTTACAAGTAAGCTGAATTGAAGAAGGATGGATGCAATCGAGGATAAACTAGGCTACTTTGGTGTATATGTTGACTCCCGCTGGCTTTCAGGTGGACTGGCGCTTCTTTGGGGTAAGGATATCTAGGTCTATCTTAATACCTTCTCATCCCGACACTATTTATACGGATGCACAGGATTTGGGTATTCATTTTACTGGATTTTATGGCAAGTCGGATGCATCTAGACGGCAAAATTCTTGGCGACTTCTTCACCAGCTTAAATCTCACTCTTCTTTACCATGGATTTGTGCTAGAGATTTTAACGAGACTTTATCTCCCTCTGACAATGACAGCTGCTTGGGAATTTCTTACACTAGATCCTCTATATTTTGAGAAGCTCTTTCTGATGCCAGTCTACATGATTTGGGTTTTATCGGATTCCCTTACACACGGTGCAATCGTCGGACTTCTCCTTTCACATACGGAAATAACTGGATCATGCATGTGCCACCCTTGAATGGATTGAGAAGCTCCCTCATTACCAGGTGCGCCATCTTTTCGTGACGAAATTCTGATCATTCCCCAATTCTAATTGAGTTTGATAATGTTGGTGATGGTTCAAGATGCACTTTCAAAGA
Source organism: Jacaranda copaia (assembly GCA_014898725.1). Classification (NCBI taxonomy): domain Eukaryota; kingdom Viridiplantae; phylum Streptophyta; class Magnoliopsida; order Lamiales; family Bignoniaceae; genus Jacaranda; species Jacaranda copaia. Next base: position 920,480 of record JACGDI010005252.1, on the reverse strand, counting down.
AAGTTTGAGTTTGAGGCGTTTTGGATCAATCATGCTAGCTATGAAAAAATAATAGCACAATCCTAGTCTCACTCATGGCCTAGTTCTAATCTAGATGAGTTAAGTATGGCAATCCAGAATTACAGGGTGAGACCACTTTGGCGTAATAAAGAAGTTGTTAGATCAGTGAGAAACAAAGTTAAGGGCCTTAGAGATCAAATTGAGCAGCTAGCAACTAGAGTGTTTTATGAGTCTTCTAAAGCCCGGATTTCATAGTTTTGAGTGGGGCTTGAGAGTCTGTTAGATAAAGAAGAATTACTATGGAGCCAACGTGCTAAGACACAATGGATGAAAGAGGGTGATCAGAACACTAAATTCTTCCATGCTAAAGCTTCATCCCGTTTTAGAAATAATCATGTTTCTGGATTAAGAGATGTGTCAGGACACTGGTTCCAATCAAGAGAGGATATAAAGTGCATTAATTTAGATTATTTTACTACCATCTTTCAGTCTTCTTGTCCTTCGGATGAGGCTATAAACAAAGTGTTGGAGTGCTTGGAAGTTGGAACCAAGAATTAGTCATTAGATGAACCTAAAGTTACTTGAAGACTTTTTGGTTGATAAGGTGAAACTAGTCTTTTCCCAAATGTCTCCGCTAAATTCCCTGGGGCCGGATGGAATGTCTCTATTGTTCTATTGTTCTATCAGAAATTCTGGAAAATTGTGGTAAAAGACATTGTCAACATCATTCTTGGCTTCTTAAATGGAGATAGTAGTTTATCCAAACATAATCATACTAATATTGTCCTAATTCTCAGGATATCGAGAACTGAGATTCTCAGCCAATTTCGGCCGATCAGCTTATGTAATGTTTCTTATAAAATTGCTGCTAAGATGCTCACGAATAGATTGAAGCCATTCACGGATGACACCATATCAGAAACTCAGTCTGCTTTTGTGCCTACACACCTCATTACTGATAATGTTCTGCTTGCTTTAGAGATTAACCATTATATGAAAAGATTAAGAAATGGGAAGACTGGTAGGATGGCAACCAAGTTAGACATGTGCAAAGCTTATGACAAGGTGAAATGGGTTTTTTGCCGAAAGGTCTTGACACATCTTGGTTTTGATGTGCATTTTGTGGCACTTATTATGAAATGTTTTTCTTCTATTTCCTACTCTATTGTTGTGAATCGGGAAGCCATTTGGTTTTTTCTACCCTCAATGAGGTCTTCGCCAAGGCAATCCTTTATCTCCCTATCTGTATCTTTTTTATGCCAAAGGTCTTACTGGGTTATTAGAAAGAAGGAAGAGGAAAATCTAATTACATGTATATCTACCTATCACAATGAACCTAAAATCTCACACATTTTTTTTTTTGGCAGATGATACTCTTTTGTTTTGTCAAACAACAGAGCAACAGTGTGCGTCAAAAATGTTCTTTCCTTATATGAAAATGCATCGGGACAGCAGATCAACTATGATAAATCTTCTATGGTGTTCAACATTAATAACACCTTAGATACTCAACATTCCATTCAGTCAATTTTGGGAATGAAAAAGGTTGAGAAACATGATAAATATTTGGGGCTTTCTTCAGGTAAATCCAAGTGGGAGATCTTTACATATATAGGGGAGAAAACATGGATTCGCATAAATGGATGGTTTGAAAAAATGCTTTCTCAAGCAGGGAGCAAAATCCGCCCAAAGGTTCTGGCAAGCTATCCAAACTTATGCAATAAGCTGCTTCAAACTTCCTGACGACCTTATTCATGACATTGAATCTTTGATGGCTTCTTTTTGGTGGGATAACAGGCATGCAAGAAAGATTCATTGGCTACAATGGGACCTTCTAGGCAATAGTAAGCAAGAAGGGGGTAAGGTTTCTAAAACTTGAGATCCTTTAATCAAGCACTTCTAGCCAAAACAAGGATGGCGTCTTCTCAAATGACCAAACTCTTTGTTTTCGAGGACCTTTAAGGCCAAATACTTTCCAGACTGTGAAGTTTATCATGCACCTCTTGGCTCCAAACCCTCTTTTTCTTGGAGGGGCATTGGGAGTCACTATTACTTAGAGAAGGTCTCTGCTGAAGAATTAGGACTGGTTCCAACACGTTCATTTGGACAGATGGATTCCATGACAACCTAGTTTGTGTATATTTTCACCGCCAAAAATCATATCTACAGACTCTTGTGTTTCTTATCTCATTAATTCAGCAACTGGACTGTGAAATTCCAGTTTGATTTCGGAAATTTTTCTGCAACCTGACTATGAAGCTATACTCCCTATTCCACTTGGAAGCTGTGACAATAAAGATACAATTATGTGGCATTATACAAAATCTGGGATATTCTCTGTTAAATTAGCTTACTATCTAGCTAAATCCCTAAAGCACAGAACACTTGAAGAACACGGTGAATCCAGTAGTGATTCTCATATTTAGGATTTCAGATTTCTTTGGAAGTGTAAAATTCCACCTAAGGTAAAGCATTTTGTATGGCGTGCAGCTCATAATCTTTTACCTACTAACTATGCACTTTGTCATAGAAATATCAATCAGAATCCATTTTGTAATATTTGCTCTCTATGGAGGAAGATATTATGCATTGTTTGCTTCATTGTCAGTTTGCTAGACAAGTATGGGCCTTTTCCAACTAGCCATCTGTTTGTATTTTCCAATTTCAAAAGAGCTCAGTCTACAACTGGTTTCACAAAGTGAATGATGCGCTTGCTACCAAAGCCTTTGAATTTATCTTATTTGCTGTTGGGCCATTTGGCACCACAGAAACTGTTCAAAGTTTGGGGAGGCTAGCAGGTCACCATTAGAGGTTGTGAGCTTTGCTATAAGCTTTATGGAAAGATTTAGGAGAGCTGCAACAGCAGAGTCTAATTTTAGGTTTGGCAACTCAATAGAGACATTGCAAGCTCCAGGAATGGATCAGATAAAAGTAAATATAGATGCCGGTATCTTTAGAGATCATGGTGGCTGGTGCTATTGGAATTGGTCTTGTTGCTCGCAATTCTAATGGAGATTGTTTAGCATGGAACTCTCGGCTCTTTTGGTGTTATTTGCAACCAAAAGCAGCAGAGGCATTAGCTGCAAAATTGGCCTGTGAAATGTGTTCTCACTACGCATGGTCAAATGTTGTAACTGAAGGGGATTGCCTCTTGGTTATTCATGCTCCCTATGAAGATGTTTTCAATTTATCTGATATTGATCCCCTTATATCGGATGCCAAGATGTGTTTTCATGGTTCTTATGAAGTTTCTTCTAGTCCTGTTCAGGATCGTGCTAACCAATGTGTTCATTGCCTTGCTAAAAACGCACTTTCATCACATCAATCTTCTATTGTATCTTCCAATGTAATTGGCCATGCTTTGGCTCTTGACTGTTTAATGATATGATTTTCCTATTTTCTCTCAAAAAGTTTTAAAGAAAATAGAATTTCAATCTAATTTGTAAGATCTTTCCTTTTTCAATATAATGCATTTCAAATTCAACTTGTTTGTGGCCCACATTTTCTTCAATAAGATACATGTTGTGTTTAGGCACTCGTTGAATTCATCTCTAGAATTTGACCTTGAAGACAAATTTTTCATTTCTTGTGTTATTTCCATTTTAGACGTAAGCAGCAATGACATTGAAAATACTAAGGCCCTGTTTGGTTTTATTTTCATTATTTTTAAAATGTTGGAAAATAGTTAGTAGAAATATGTTGAAAATGTAATTTAAATCTTCTATCCCATTCTTTGTTACATCTCCTATTTCACTTTATGAATACGTGGCACGTACATTAAATATTTCCATATAAATATTTCATGAGTTTGTATTTCGATAGATTGTTGGAAAAATAATAATTATGTTGGTTTTAGTAGGATGTAAGTGAAGAGGGATAGAAATAATAGAATAGAAAATGAAGATATATGTGTAGTTGGAAAATACATTTTGAAAATAGAAATGAAATTGATGTTGGGTGAAAATGTGTAAAAAGTTATATGTTTCGTATTTGAAATGATAGAAAATGTGAAAACAGGCTTCACAAATGAAAGCAAGCAGGCCATAAGCTATGCAGTTGTCAATTATTAATTAGTCCAATAATATCGTTCTCATACTTATATATGTGAGGTTCGAAATTTGAATTTTAACAAACTCTTCATATGTATATGTACATAAATATAAATAAAAAAAAATTTCAGCACAATTTATTAATCTTACAAATTAATCCAATCATGAAATACCAACACGAGTATTTGTCTTGCTCGACTCGAGCGTGGAAAAAAGAAACCAAAAAGAAGGGAATAAAACTGTAAGCCACATATATAATCAAAATAATCAAGGTTTGATATTTAATTTATTAAAAAAGTTATAAATTACATCAAGAAAATTAATGATAGAAAATAAATACACACATGTTTATATAATTTAACAAAATTAACTAAAAATTCATCGTATTACGTATACTCATGAACATGATACTTAAGTAATTACGCAGCCATCTCCAAATGACTTCACTCTCCCAAGTCCTGACACTCCATTTTAATATCGACTTAAAATAATTATTAAACAAGTATTAGGAGTGCATCTCAAAAAACAAAAAAGACAATTGTATTTGTGGCAGTTAGTTGTTCGACAACTATTTTTTGAATTAAAAATTCTAATTTTCCAAAAACAATTACTAGGAAATAAATTAATTAGGTTCCCGATAAAATAAGCATTCTGGTTAAATTCAATTTTTAAGCGACGCAATCAAATCGCCAAAAAAGAAAGGGTGTCAATATATATTGAGTTTTTAATGTCGATATTAGAAACGTATTAATTCCGTTCAAAGTTGTATAATTTTTTTTATCAATGGCAGGGAATTCAGTCCGACGCCATACGTCAAAGCGTTTTATCTTATTTACGTTTGCCGGTCACTCATGTGCGTTATTTTTTTTGCACCAGTCGCTTTGAATTGGAAAAATTAGTAGCATTTTACTCTTTCTGTAAGATCTTAGCAGAAACTTTTTGCAGAGCTGCATAGGAACAATCTAGCCACTAAACTCCATCTTCTTTCCCCATTCAAAATATGGCGCAGTACGGATTCACCTCAATCCTCTGCGCGGCGGTTTACTGCATCACCTCCTTGAAGTTGTCTGTTGGGGTAGATACACTTCTTCCAGACCAAACAATTCTTATTGGGCAAACTTTGATTTCTCAAACCCAAATTTTTGAGTTGGGATTTTTCTCCCCTGGAACATCTGGAAGTAAGTTCTTGGGGATATGGTATAAAAGCACACCAGATATCGTCGTCTGGGTTGCAAATAGAAACAATCCCATCACAGATTCACATGGAGCTGCACTCTTAACCCTAGATGGAAATGGAACTCTAGTTATAAACAACGCTGGAAGAATTATCTGGTCGGCAAAGTCATCTGGGGTGGCATCGAATCCAATTATCCAGCTCTTGGACTCTGGAAACCTTGTTATTTTAGACGATGCTAATATATCTTCTTCAGATAGGAGCTACACATGGCAGAGTTTTGATTATCCAACTGATACCTTGTTACCAGGTATGAAGTTAGTAGATGACATTGATGCTGGTCTGCACAAGTATTTGACATCATGGAGAAATTGGGATGATCCGTCTACTGGAGAATTCGTATTAAGGATCGAAAACAAGGGCTTGCCTGAGCTGGTGACTTTCAGGGGGTCAATGAAATGGTACCGAACTGGTATATGGAACGGGATTTCCTTTTGTGGTGTTCCACGCTTTCCCAATCCCGTTTACAAACCTGATTTGGTTTTCAAGAAAGGAAGGTTGGTATCTATCTCAGAGCATCAAAACAGCTCAATTGTCAAAAGAGTAAGGCTAGAGCCATCTGGTTTAATTATGAGCTATACTCTGAATGCAAGAAAAAACAAGTGGACTCCTGTGTTCATAAATCCACGGGATCCATGTGAAGAATATGGCCAATGTGGTCCTTACGGTATCTGTAGAATTGACAAGCCCATAAGATGTGAGTGTTTTAAGGGATTTGCCCCTAAGTTCCAAAATGATTGGGACGTTCAAGATTGGTCCGGTGGATGCACTAGAATTGCACCATTGAATTGTCAAAGTGGAGATGGTTTTCTTGAGGTTAGAGGGGTAAAGTATCCTGATATGTTACAGTTTTGGTTGAATAGTAGCATGAGCCTGAGTGACTGCAGAGCTGAGTGTTTAAGAAACTGTAGCTGCGTTGCATATGCTAATCCATATATAACTAATGACAGTGGCTGCTTAATGTGGTTTGGGGATCTCATTGATACCAGAGACCTCTCTAGAGCGGATACTAAGCAAGACATCTACATTCGCTTACCAGATTCAGAACTAGGTAATCTACTCTATTCTGATCTAACCACTCCTGAGACTTCTATTTAGCTTCTGAAATCAGTAATTAAATCAGTCGACTGTTTTTGCTTGTAGTTTCTAGCACTGATTTAGACGAGAAGGAGAAGAAAAGGCCTATAAAGCTAATACTAATATCAACTGCTTCTGGAGTTCTTGTCTCAGGCTTGATTAATGGAAGTATATTCTTTATAACAAGACGAAAGAGGAAAGGTAACAACACTGAAGTCTCTTTATACTGCCAGAAAATCTATGTTTTGTGTTGAAACCTGCACTGAATCAGAGGCATTATCTTTTTTCTTTTTACTTTTTTGTTTTCCTTAAAGCAGCAGAAAAGAAAAATGAGGATCTAGAATTACCTTTGTTCAAGTTGGCCACTATTGTGGCTGCAACAAACAACTTTTCCATGGAAAATATGATTGGAGAAGGAGGTTTTGGTCCTGTTTACAGGGTAATGTACAATATGAGAGTCCCTAAGGTTTCACATCGAATAAAAACATTAATCTGACGTTCTGAGTCGTATGTTAATGTGAATGAGCAGGGCATCTTGTCAGCAGAAGAAGAAATAGCTGTCAAAAGATTGTCAAGAACTTCGGGACAAGGTCTTGAAGAGTTCAAAAATGAAGTTATCCTGATTGCTAAACTCCAACATAGAAACCTCGTCAGGCTTCTGGGATGCTGCATTGAAGGAGAGGAAAGGATGCTAATCTATGAATACCTGCACAATAAAAGTTTGGATTATTTTGTTTTTGGTACAGCCTGACATATACTTCATCTTGTTCTTTTGTTTGCAAAATCCCTTAATTTCATCTTAACAAATTCCGGAGATTCAAGCATTAGATATTGATATTCACTAAGTATTCCATTCAATCATGTGCAGATGAAACTCGAAAGACAATTTTGACATGGCCTAAGCGCTTTGACATTATTATGGGAATTGCAAAGGGACTGTTATATCTCCATCATGACTCCAGATTAAAGATTATTCATCGAGATCTCAAAACAAGCAATATTTTACTAGATGGAAATTTGAATCCCAAAATATCAGACTTTGGGCTAGCAAGAATTTTTGGAGAGGATCAATCTATAGCTAGAACAAAAAGAGTTGTTGGGACATAGTAAGCTTTCTTATGTCTCCAAAAAACAGCTCGTTATTTTCAAAGGGGACTTATGACCAATACTTTTATGCATGCAGTGGCTATATGGCTCCAGAATACGCAATTGATGGGAAATTCTCTGTGAAGTCTGACATCTTTAGCATGGGAGTGGTATTGTTAGAGATAGTGAGTGGAAAAAAGAACAGAGGCTTTGACCATTGCGATCACTATCATAGCCTTTTGGGGCATGTAATTTTCTTGGTGGCTATATATGTGTTTGCTGATACTAGTGAATATCAGAAAACATCAGAAAAAAGTAACATAGTTAATTGTGGTGTGCAGGCATGGTTGCTATGGAAAGAAAACAAGATTATGGAGCTAATGGATAAATGTTTGAATGATACATACGTTGAATCTCAAGTGAAGAGATGTGTACATGTTGGGTTATTATGTGTACAAAAATTTGCAGAAGACAGGCCGGTGATGTCATCTGTGCTTTTCATGTTAGGAACTGATGGAGCAATTCTGCCTGAACCCAAAGAGCCTGGATTTTTTGTCGAAAGGAGTTCCAATGGTGTAAGAAGAACATTTACAATTAGTATGAAGTCTCCGAAAGGAACAATGAGCATCACAGATTTGGAGGCCAGATGATGAGGTTTCAATATATATACATTATTTGACTACTCTCTGATTTATTACTAGTAGTGAGATCCAAATGCATTGCATATCTACGGAAAGGAGTTCATTTTTTGGTGCTTTGTGCAGTATTCTGCCCTAAAGCAATTACTAGACCTGATTCTCACGTATCTGTAGCAGATTTGCGTCAGTAGTGTTTCACTGTTTCTTCTTACATGATTTATCAAGTCTCAACAAACTGAAACCTCAAACTTGTAAGATATTTCTTTGGCCAATGAAAGACATTTCTAATTCAAATAGTTTTGTTGTGTTTAAGAGCAAAGAAGAATTTTCCTACAATGACCCAAGCTCCGGTCCTCACCATTGAATTTGACTTAAGGATGGTTTTTGATTCTTTCCACATAAAACATACTTCATTCGTATGGCCTAAAAACAAAACCAAAAAAAAAGGGTATTCAGTTCCTAGTAAACTTTTTCATCTTGCTGCTTTAATTACCTTTCCTAGTAAAATTCAGTTCCTTAATCTCATTCTGCTAAATTTCAAGTTGATTGCAGATATTCACATGATGTTCAATCGTGTGAAGATGAAAACGGAAGGAAATTGTTGACATGCCCTAATCATTTCGACATTATGATGGGAATATCAATTAAGATGGCTTCTCTATCTCCATCATGATTCCAGACTAAAGATTATCCATTGGGATCTCAAACAAGCAATACTTTACTAGATGGAAATCTAACTCTAAAAATTTGGGACTTTGGCTTAGCAAGAACTGTTGGAGGTGATCAAACTATGCCACCAGAACAAAGAGAGTTACTGGGACATTGTAAGCCGTCTTTTATCTCAACAAAGCACTTCATCTCTGAGTAAAATTTGATATCTTTAGCATGAGAGTTGTCTTATTAGAGATAAGTGAATGGCAACAGGAACAGGGGTTTTGGTCATTGCAATCACCATCACAGCCTTTTGGGACATGTAAGTTACACAAATATATTTAAACTGCTCTTCTTGCTAACTACAAAGAACTTACAGCGTACCGTGCTGATGCTTCTCAGCTCATGTTTAATGTAAGAAAATTGGTGGGAACTATGGCTACTATGGAAAGATAACAAGGCTCAGGAGCTCATGGATAAAAGTGTTTAAATGATACGTGTGTTGTATCTCAAGTAAAGAGATATTGATTAATGTTATGCTCAAAATGCAATGACTCTGGTGTGTAAAATAAAGCTTTCTCGAAGTTGGCACAAGATGCAGACCATTGGATGTAGCAGAAAATGGCCTCGTGTACGCTTGTGGCTTTTTATTTCAATTATATATAGATATGTGTATATATATACATCAGCCTTTTTATAATTTCTTTGTCCGTGGCATCTCGTGTTTCTTGATAGCACAAGAATTTCTAAAAATTTAGATGGAAAAAGTTCACAACTAATGGAGGATCAATAGGCTGCTAGACCAACTACAGCTCTAAGGAATCTTGGCATTAAATCCGTTCGGACAATTTGAATTTGCAAAGAAAGTTGAAGTTGATGTGATCATATTGATGGGAGGAAGAGAGGGCCTCGTCGTCACAAGTAGTAAATGCACTTCTCACGAGCTTGATCGAAGTTGTGGTTTGGTGGCATTCATAATTATCATCCATGTTCAAGATTTCAAGAAGATAAAAGTAGAAGAAATAGGGTTATTTATTTATGAATTTGCATAAGATAGAAATATTAATATACATACTACGATGATAGGAGGAGAATATATCAATATCTATATCCATCTATCTATCTATATTATGTACTACCTATATCTATAAAAGTATGAATAGGTGTGGTTTCTTCCTTTTTATGTAAAAATAAAAATGTCCCTATGTTAAGTGTGGCTTGAAATTTAAATTATAGTGAAAATGGTGTGGAATTGGGTGAAACAGAATGTTGGAGCATGCCCTGGCACACATGAGCAGAACATTGTGCGCTGGGGCACAAAGGAGACAAATTCTAGGCAAAAGGAGTCACGACTTGCGCCAAAAGGCCAGCTAGTTGCACCCTAGTGCAAATTTTCTAAACCTTAGCACAACTTATTCCACCTAAATTTGGACTTGTGTGCTGGGGCTCAAATTTTATGTATTTGTGGCGGCGTAAGACCCAAGCCCATTTTATGATGTTTTAGGTATTTAAACCTTGTTTTCTTCAAGGATAGATAGATTGAAACCTAGAAAAGTAATTCTAAGCTATTTTGGAGATTTTATCTTTAGAATGGAGATTAGAACAAGGATATTGGGTGTTCTCATAAAATTTGTGGGACCTAAATTTATACTTGGAACTTCATTTGGAATCAATGAATTCATCTTTTTGTTAGGTGGAATAGGCACATCGCTGAAACCATGTTAAATCTTGTGTTCTTTTCATTGAATTACTTTACGTGTATTTCTCAATTTTATTATTTGGTCTTTCTAGGTTATAACAAATTGGTATCATAGCCAAATTGATCAAATGTCCACCATGAAGTATGAGGTAGAGAAATTCAATGTGAAGAATGATTTTGGGCTGTGGAAGATGAAAGAGCACGGCCTACATTATCAACAAGGTTTGCAGAGAATGCTAAAGGGCAGAGATTTCTTACAAGAGATGCTTTTAGATATAAGAAAAAAGGTGAATTTATGGTGAAAGTTTATGATACTTTAGTGTTATCATTGATAGATAACGTACTAATAAAGATCGCCACACAAAATACACTAATAGGATTGTGGTCAAAGCTAAAGAATCTATATATAACGAAGTCCCTCACAAATTGGTTGTATTTGAAACAACAGTTGTATACCCTCAAGATGAAGGAAGGTATATCTATTACTCGGCATATAGATTATTTCAATAAGGTGATATTGGATATCGCTAGTATAGATGTACAAATTGAGGATGAAAATCAAACATTAATTTTTTTGTGTTCTCTGCCTAAATCCATTGAGCACTTGGTTACTACTTTACTGTATGGGAGAGATATGATATCAATAGAGGATGTGAAAGCCTTATTCAATTCAAATGAATTGAGAAAGCATGTCCTAAGCAGTAATGACAGTGAAACTGGGTAAGGATTAATTGCAAATGGGAGATCAAAAGAAATGGGAAAGAGTAGAGACTAATCTAAATCCCGAGGCAAGCCTAGATCAAATGATAAATGTTTTAAGTGCAGGGGAAATGGGCATTGGAAACAAAATTGTCTAAAACATGGAAAAGCAAAGGATTCGAGTGAAGCTTCTAATCAGAAACAGGATGATGTTGTTGGAATTATTGAAGATAAGTCTGATACAGCACTTGTTCTCAATATTACTGTGAGTCATCTGAGTTCCGAGTGGATTTTAGAAAGTAGTTATTCCTACCATATATGCCCATGAGATGATTAGTTTACTATTTATCAAAAATACAATTGTGGTAAAGTACTCATGGGAAATGATGCATCTTGCAGAGTTGTATGGATTGGAACAATGAGTATCAGAATGCACAATATAATTGGGAAGACACTAACAAATGTGTGTTGTGTCCTTGATTTGAAGAAAAATTTGATTTCATCGGGTACTCTGAATACGAATGGCTGTAAGTACAGAGCTCGAGATGGAGTTCTACAAATTTTCAAGGGTGCTTTGCTAATCATGAAAGGGAAAAAGAGGAATAGTCTTTACATAATGCAAGATAGTATAGTTTTTGGTACTATAGTGGTTTCTTCATCACTCAATGATACTATGAGGTTATGGCCTATACGGCTTGGGCATATGAGTGAAAAAAGAATGTCAGAATTAAGCAAACAAGGTTTGCTTTGTGGAGAAAAGTTGGGGAGCTAGATTTTTGTGAGTAATGTGTTCTTGGCAAGCAACACAAGATGAAGTTTAACACCGCAGTTCACAAGACCAAAGGGAACTTAGATTACATTCACTCATATCTTTGAGGGCCTTCTCTAGTTCCCTCAAAGAGTGGTGCTAGGTACATGCTGATATTTATTGATGACTCCTCATGAAGAGTATGGGTGTATATGTTGAAGCATAAAGATAAGGTATTTGTCAACTTCAAGCAATGGAAGACTTTGATTGAGAAACAGACAAGAAAAGAGGTCAAATGCTTGAGGACTAACAATAGCTTTAAGTTTTGCAATAAGAAATTTCAAGAGTTCTACAATAAGAAGGGGATTGTGAGGTATTGCACAGTTGTACATATGCCACAATAGAACCGAGTTGCAAAATAGATGATAGAACTATTTTGGAGAGAGCTATTTACATGCTCTTTAACATTGAATTGTCCAAGGATTTTGGGCTAAAGCGCTTTTTTTTTTTTTTTTTTTTTTGTCAAGGGCTGAAGCTGTTAATACTATTTGATACTTGGTCAATAGGTCACATTGGTTGCTTTGGACTGCAACACACCAATAGAAGTTTGGACATAGTCTCCTGCTGATTACTCAAATATGAGAGTATTTAGATGTTTAGCCTATGCTCATATCCACAATGGGAAGCTTCAGTCGAGGGCTAAGAAGTGCATATTCCTAGCCTATGCAAATGGAGTCAAAGATTATCATTTGTGGTATACTAATAACAAGGGCTCCAAGGCGATTATCAGCACGGATGTGATATTCGATAAGTTTGCTATGTTGAAGAAGGTAGAATAAGGTGAAAGCAGTCAAAAAGGCGTTAAGGAGAATGAGGAGTTTAAGATTGCAATCTACAAGTTTTAAAGAACTTATTATTACCAAATCAGCAGCAGGAGATTGATTCACTATAGAACTATCATTTGGCTTGTGATAAAGAGAAAAGGCATATCAAACCACCACAACATTTTTCATGTTCAGATCTAGTTGCTTACACTTCAAGTTCAGTTGGGGAGCTTATGGCAGATAAAATATGTTGAGGAAGACCATTCCAGGAATTAAATTCAAGCATTACTTAGATTTGATAAAAATTTGCAAACTCAAATGATAACCCTTTTATTGGGGGATAAAAAAATGATGGATAAAGAATTTCAAGTCAAGGTAAAGAATTGTTGAGTGTGCCTTGAAATTTAAGTTACAAATAGCGAGAAATGGTGAAAACGACTAAGAAACCATGTGAAACGGTATAGAATCAAGCAAGACAGGATGTTGGAGCATGCCTCGGCACACATGGGCAGAATACTATGCGCCCGGGTGCAAGGAATTCATGCCCCGGCGCAAATTCTGGGCAAAAGGTGTCGCGACTTGTGCCATGGCGCAATTTGGTCGCACCCTAGTGCAAATTTTCTAAGTCCAAGCTCAACTTATTCTACCTAAATTAGGGCTTGCATGCTGGGGCACAAATTTTGTGCACCTCGGCATGGTGCGCAAGGCCCAAGCCCGTTTTGTGATGCTTTAGGTATTTAAATCTTGTTTTCTTCAAGGATAGATAGAACGAACCTTAGAAAAATGATTCTAAATTGTTTTAGAGATTCTCTCTTTAGAATGGAACGATGATATTGGATGTTCTCGTGAGTTTTGTGGGACTTAAATTTGTATTTGACACTTAATTTGAAATCAATAAACTCATCTCTTTGTTTGGTAGATTAGGCACGTTACTGAACCATGTTAAATTTTGTGTTCTTTTCATTAAATTACTTTATGTGTATTTCTTAATTTTATTATTTTGGCTTTCTGGGTTACAACACCCTATTTAATGAAAGTATTACATTTGATATATATGGATTAGTGGTAAGTTATAATTAAATTATTAAATTAAATTTATGTACATAAATCACATTTATTATGCCTTTTGACTTATGAAATATATATACAAATGTTAATGATAGAGATTAGTGCCACTTGGCATTCTAGTTAGATAGAGCTATAATTAGATGATGCTCCCAATATCTTTTTGTGAATGTTTACAAGTAGAAATTTTAAAAAAAATTAAAAAAATTGATTTTATGAGCTTAATTTAATACTAAGAAATTCACAACTGCATATGCTCCCGTCAACCTTCTAATAACTAAAAATTGAGCTAAAAATTAGTCCCCTAGGTCAATAGGAATAATGGGTCGTTAAAGCCTAATCCAAGGTAGTTAATGAAAAAAAGGATTCTGGTCCGTTAATTTTTTTTTCTAAGCATGCACAAATAAAGATTTGGGAATAGTGAAATCATTATTATAATAAGTTGTGAAAAGATTAACGACATTAAAAAAAATGGTGATGCCAAATTATTAAAACACACTTTTAATTATGAAATTATATTTAATCATGGTGGTACGATATAATTGGTGTCAGCCTCCAATATTTGATGTATCAACATATCTTGGTCGAAAAGAAAAAAAGATGTTTCAACATATCCAAAAACCCAATTTTATAGATGTAAGCATTACCAATGGACCAAAATTTGTCTTCGCACATATATATATATATATATATATAAACCACATTTTTTATGCCTTTGATTTATATATACATTTTATTTATTATTACAAGCATTACTAATTAAATCTATTTTAAACTTGAATTAACTTAAATTCATAAAAAAAATCATTAAATTAATCCTATCAATTTTTTCATCTTAACAAATATATATACAATACATATGAATATATCATATTTATAAAAGTATAAATAGATACATTTCACTTGATAAAATATCCCTAAAATACATAGTATCTAATCTAATAGTCAAAAGTACTCTTTACAAAGTAACTATATATTTATTTTAAATAATGAATTGCATTTAGTAAATTCATGTATATGCAATATTAATATACATAACTTGATTCAAGTATCTATCTTTACGTTTAATTAATATTTGACTCCTAACAAATAATATATAAAGCGTTTGACATCATTAGATAACTAAAAGGAAATTAACAATGCAGGTACGGTATTTTCAATATCAATTTATACATCATTATCATTGGTAAAACAAAAGTAATGTACAATTGTAATTAATTTTTTTTTTCAGATTATTACTCGACCGTATCATGAACTCAAGTTATTGGCAACCCACATTAGCATAAGGTAATATTTACCAAGAATTTTCAATTATTTTTGCTTTCTTAATATTTTATGTTAATATTTGGAGGAAGTTTGGATGATTAAGTTAGTTTGCTTGATCAATGATCTCCAATAAATCTTTACTTTGTCATAATTATTTGCATTTTTCCATTGCCAATGCTTCTTTGGGTACAAAATTCACTGATCAATAATTATTCGAATTGTAAAAGGTTTCCTAGGGAGTAAATGTTGGTCGTGGTACATCCAGTATTATGTTCTTCTATATTTGATGAAATTTTGGCTAAGAACATTCAGAGTTAATGATTATTATGTTAATGATTTAATTTACAACAATACGAAAGATTAAATTGACTTGATTTTTTTTTACTTCTATATTTTGAGCAGTTGGTCAATGAATTAGTAAGTTGAGGTTATTTGATTATATATTCTGTCTCCTAATTAGCAGCCTTCAGTCACATAATGGGTGTTCCAGTGATTAGAATATAATTTTGCAACGAATTTTAACTCATAATCTCATTCACGTCATAAGTCTAAACTAACCTTTTTGCCTCACCATTGAATAGATATGGTTTAAGAAGGGATAGAAGGTGGCTGGGATTAGCATGCGCTGAAGCTCATGCTAAAGAACTAGAAGATTGAGTGCCAACATGGACAAGAAGGGGAAAGCCAGGTTATGCAGAAAATTACAAGGAATATGTTTATTATAAATCTTTGTGATTTTGGTATTGTTGAATGATATTCAGTTAAGATGTTTATTTTTTATATTGATGCTGGAATTGTTCGAATTGCTTCCAAACCACGTAAGGATGATTGGTATTCAGTTTTGATGTTTTAGAATTGTAAGTTATGTGCTTGGAGGTTTATTATCCACATTCATGGTGATAATTAAAGAAAGGAGTTATGATGCAAGCTCTTCCAAAATTAAGTTGTAATTGTGCTCCAAGTTTCATGGATATTTTTTGGACAATATAAAAATGTGTCAAAATCCATATATATACTCTATATCTATACTACCTATAAAAGGCAAAATGAGTAGTAAGTAGTGGTTTCTTTCATTTCATATGAAGAAAAAAGTAACCCTATACATGTAACACCCCGAATTATAGAATACTAAAGCCACAGTTAGTGTTTCAACAAAATAAAATACCAAAGGATAAATTTGGTTAAAATAATTTTGAGTTGGATTTAATTGAGGCCCATAAATAATTGTTGACGATTGAGGGATTTAATTGCAAATAAGAAAAGGGCTTGATTGATCAAAATTATAAAGTTTAGGAATCAATGTGAGGAAATTAAGAACATAAGAATTTCAAAATAAATAAAGGACATAATTGACTGGAATTGGAAATGTTAGCGGCCAAAATGAAAATTAAAACCTTAAAGGACTAAAATTAAAGCTCTTGGGTCAAATTGAAAGGTGGCTCAAACCTTCGGGCTTAATGGAAGGCAGTCTACAAGTTTTGGGGCTACTCTGAAAAGCTCAAAAAAATATATCTACAAATATAATTGAGGACAAAATTTCTTCTAATTCTCAAATGTGACCTCTACTCCTCTCAAACTCGGTTCTCATCCATTGTTGCTCAAAACCAGAAACGAAAGATATTGTTAAATTCGTGTCAACTCAAGGATCACAACCATACCAAAAATGCCCAAAAACAATCGACAAATCATTGGAATTTTTTACCACAACGGAGCTCAACGGCGGTGGTGGCAGGTTTGACGTTTCTGGCAACCAAAACTAGAATTTAATGGGTGGGTTTTAACGGGCTTGTTGAGAGGAGTGTTTTGGTACCTTTTTCTTGAATTTTTGACCACCGGTGAAAGAGAAATTGTGACGGCAAGGCAATGGCAGTGTTAAGGGTTTTGGTGGAAGTTTTTGCTCAATTTAGCAATGAGAGGGTGGCAAAAGATGAAATTGATTGAGGTTTTTAACAAGCTCTACGAGGTGCACCTTTTTGTTCAGTTGGTTGACACCTAGGAAGCGATGAGCAGTGGAGAATAGCTGCAGCAGTTAGATATTGAACCTAAAATTCATTTCTAGATACGATGGGACTAGTTTCAAGCCTTGATTTGAACTTATAATCATCGAATTTAGGTCAAATTCAATTTTTATTGGTTAATTTGATATTTATTTATTATATTAAAATTTAAATAAATTTAGGCTGAATGGGACTTTTATCTAACTAGATTAAAATCCAATCATCGGATTCTTAAATACAAAAATGGCTCTTACCCTTGGATTGAGGCAGCCTTAGCTATATGATAATAGATCTGATTGGCTTGATCAAAAATTCGAGGAACTAAAAGCATGAAACAAAAAGCGAAGCTAAAAATCTACCTGACCACATTTACGAAATTGAGTAGATGGGATTAAGAAATGCTAAAACATCCCAAACCATCCATATGACACTAATTGGAATTAGTTGTCTAATGTTGTGCTTTAACTAGATTTAGGTGGCAAGGACGAGGCCGATAGAGGAGCTTAGAAGAATATAACTAATCAAAAGTTACCAAGTGAGATTATATAGCTTTCTTTGCTAGGGAAAGAACATAAATATTTGTTATTATGCCCATGTCATTTGATTCTATTTGTATTAAGATTCAATGGTTGATGCTTGTTCATTTTATGTTATTCTTTGGTTCGTATGTTCAATCTAACAGCCTAGCTGAATTGTTCTTCTTTGCCTGAAACTTTTGAGCTATCATTATTCAAATTCTTAATCTCAATTGATGTGATTTATCTTATGTATGTATACTAGTAAATATATCATTTCTATCTGACCATTCCTTGCTAAGAATTGTCGTTCATCTATACAATATTGACCTTTTATCTTTGTATTTCTCTTGGTAGCCTATCTAGACTTTTCTTCATCTTCTTTATTTATGGTTCTTGAGCTATTCTTATCTGAATTTCTTACCCATTTTGAGTTGATATATCCATGAACCGAAAATCATGTTTACAGAAGTTTAGAGAAAATAAACTATTTGTGAATTCACCACACATCGCTCCTTACATTAATCACTATTTTTGTTGGATTATAATTTAGGTTATTTTACTCAAAATTTGCAATTGTGTGCAAAATTTACAAAAATGAATTTTGAAAGATATTTTTTCTATCATCGCCATGTCTATCTTGAAGTGAGTCTGGTGCTTGATTTATTGATTACCTGTTTATCATGGTGAATTGATATGTTAATTGAAATGCTATTAGATGTGTTACATGATAATTGTAAAAGTGCTTAATACCTTTAGGGGTGGGCCCTAGGATTAGCTTTGGGAGATGGCCGAGTGAAACAAACTAACCATGACCAATCTCTAGTTGATACCTTGTTGATTACATTTGGCTTCTTAGCCAGTGGGAGGTAGATGTTTATAAGAGGATGAGGCATGTAGCTAGCCATGTCTACTATTTGGTTAACTTCCAAGCCGATCATTCAAAAGTGGAGGAATAAGGACTTTTGTGTTTTTGAAAGTGGAAGAATAAGGTAGGAAAATCACTAACAATAGGTATTGCTACAATGGTTTTGATTTATAATCAATTACAATGTTTTATTCTTTGTTTGGTTAGTACTTATGGAACTATTATCATTCCATGTATGGGTGTTACTCCTTTGTTAAAAACTCACTAAGTCATTCGAAAGCGGCAAAGATAGATTTAACCATAAGACACCTGAGGCAATAAGCCTAGTGAATATTTAGATATGCAGATTGTAGCCTAGTGAGTTATTGATGTGAATATGACAAATAGGTCTAAAATTATCAAGTGTAATCTATGATGCTAGGGTAATAAGTTAAAATGTTGATAAATGTTACTTATGGGAATTAAATATTTTAATTTTTGAAAGATATATTTTCTCTTATCCAGAGAGCTTGTGGTATGATTTGAGTCACACCTCAGCCAAGCAGACACCTCATGGCTGGGGAGCTACCGAGGTAGTATCAAAGCTTAGGATTGATAACCTGAGCTACGCTCGGTATGATCCTCAGAATGTGAACATTTTAGTTAGTGGAGATTAAGCATGACACTAAAATTGATTAGGACATGAATTTTGGGGACAATGTTCGATCTGTAGGATATGAAAGATTATGATTGGGCAATTGACCAGTGTATTATCCATAACACTTAAGGTGTTGAGCATGTAACTTTTTTATATTCAGGATGAACAATGCTCTTGAAAATGTGTATTGGGAGCAAACTTGTCTGAAAGCACTTTAACTAGTGTGTAAGCTGATGATCATTTTAGATAGAGCTGAATTTGATGAATAAAAGATCTTATTAAGTCGATACTTTCAATATAAAGGTGTATTGTAACTTAAATGACATGGCTCTCTAGGAAATGGTATGTTGGTAACCCGAGTCCCCTTGGAATCTAGAATATTGAGATTCATGGAGGTTAAAGTTGACGTGAATATCTAGCTAGGATATGAACTTCTAGGATATTACTTGACATCAAAAGAGTGAATGGTGGGTGTTGGAGTGGCCAACTAGTATCTAGTCCGTTACTTTTGAGATATCAAGCATATGACTTTAGTAATGTTTGGTGGAATAATTCTTTTGGTATCATATTACAGTGCAAATATAGTTATGAGAATGGAACTTGAGAGACAAAGAATTGCTTTGGGGAAAATTAATATCTTGGCTTGTACATATGGTTGAAATCATTATGACATTGTTATTTTGAAGGACTCAACCTTTCTATAATGGGATTGACTAGTATAATTGCATTGTGGTATCAAAAAAGCAAATAGGAAATGTTTCCTATAAGGAGACCTTTAAGACCATGATGACTAGTGTGTGTGCAGTTATGATTTAAACATTTGAGAAAATTAGTTCATCAGTAGGATTACAAGATAACTGGATAAAAGAGAAAGATAAGATAAGGGTTAGGGAACTACAGTTCGAAATATGGACTTTGGCAAGAAAATACACAATCAAGTACTTGTTGAGACAAAAAAATTGTGAGAAAGTCATTAATGTATGTGTGTGTATATGACTGAATTATTTTCGGAACAATGTTAGTAAACGCCAAAATTAGTGTGCATAGGACAACGATCATCTTAGAACTAGTTGTAATCTTCTTGTCAAAGACTAGGTTAGCAAATATTTCATAAACACCACATGTAGAAAAAGAAAAGCAAGAAAGAAAAATTTTCTAATGTTAATGCGAACTTGAAGATTGATTGAATTTTAGCTTATCTTGTGTTCAGAAAATGATATATATATATATATTGATTTTTGTACAATAAGAATGACGAAGAATGAGTATTAATTAACCCATATCTCATTAAACATTTCAGATAAACGTGGCTTGTAAAACACAAAAGTCTTACAACTTACTGAATGGCATCGCAAAAATTAACACCAACGTATTCTCTCAATCTGAAAAATGCAGAGGAAGATACTTTAGAATGGAGACGTCAAATAAGTTTTAAAGGAATGACGGAAAACCCATTAGCAAGTTCGAAAATGGAAAGATAGATTATAGAACATATGGTTTTAATGTGACAGCAATTCATGCAATTACGCCAACAACAAAGTCAAATGAATAATTCCAAGAAAAACAAAGAACATTTAGAGTTTGGAACTTTAGCACACATCCGTGAGTTCTACCACCTAATATTTGTGGGTAAATTGGATCACCAAAAGGCCGAAGCATGAATCAAGGAAATCGAAGATATTTTCCAAATATTAGGCTACCCAAATATTTATAAGCTTATATAAGCTATTGATCGCATGGAAGAAACTACTCATCAATGGTGGGTTTCGGTAAGCTAACAATAGAAATATAAGAAAACACCTCGTACTTGGAAGAATTTCTTATGAGAGTTTATGGATAGATACATACCACAAGAGATGAGAGATGCTCAGAGACAAGAATTTGTGAACCTTACCTAAGAAGAAATAACAGTATGGTAGTATGAAGCTAGATTCAACAGATTAATTCAGCATGCACCACAGACAATAAGAAAAGAGGAGTGTAGGGCTAAGAAATTTGTTAAAGGACTAAAACTTCAAATACGACAAGCCCTTACATATGAACAATCTAAGTTGAGAAAGCTTTAAATAAAGCCTCACAGGTGGAGTGAAAATCTCTTGAGATGTCCAAGGATGCAGAAAGCCTTAAGTTTAAAGCTTAAGGTGATGAGAAGGATAATGTTGGGAGGAAATGACAAAAGATCCAAATTGGGACATTAGCTAATTACTTGCATCCTCCTAAGAATAACCCCCATATACCTCAAATATCCTCGACAGGAGCCTATAGCTTCTATGGCAACCTCAAGTGTTCGAAAGAAAAAGGGTAAACAAGTAGTTGAAGGTACCATCTAAGTTCTTGAACATCAAGAAAGGGTCTAGTCTATACTTTCTTGGCCTTATATCATAGAAGAAATCTAAGAATCATAGACATACTGCTCGTGACTGTATCTAATGTACATATTTTCTGTGAACATGTAATGTACTATGTGGAAGCATCTGACTTGTTATGAAATCTTAAGTGGTGTTAATGTAAATAATTTTGATACTGGTTTCCAGATGTGCCAAACCTAGCTTGGTTAGGTGAAATATTATATATGCAGGCTTGAACTCTATAATGCCTCATGTAGATGCTTATACTTGTATAGGTTTGGGACTAGCAATGGTCGTGGACTTAGATTTATTATATACTTTTAGGGTATGTAATTATGCTTAATTTCTAGCTCATACCTATTCGGTTGCTAAGACATAGATGTCGATGATATCACAAATACTATTTTCAGTAATGTCATTTAAGTTAATACAGCCTTTATGAGTAGGTAGTCCACAATATCTAAGTATATGAATTGTCATATTGTCTCAAGGATGTTAAGTTTAGACTTAGTAACTCTTGATGTGAGCATTATGCAAATAGAAGTTTATAGTATTAATGATCGTGTGCAAGTGATGACAACTCTTGTGCACCCTGAAATAATAGCATAGTAATCTCCACATTACTTCTACACATTTTAGGTTGAATGTTGTAGGCTAAATTGGTCTAGGCCTATCTCTCAAGCCAAAATTTTGATATGCTAAAAACTAATACTAATCATAAGTCACTTGTATCGCAATGAAAAACCACCAATTAACTAAACTAATAGATTTTAACACTATGTAGAGAATACTCTAGCTGGAAATGTATAGAAGAAAATAGACGATAGTGCCAACTCCATACGTCAAATCTTAGGAATTCAAAACAAAGAGGTTGAATATAGAATCTAATAGTGGTGACATGATGCTCTTGTGGTTTATTGACAACCGCAATCAAGTCAAATTTGATAGAATTTTGGAGGCATATAGATAGAATCCAACTTTAGTGCAATGATACTTTTGTGAGCCAATGATAAATGCAACTAAATCAATAACTTTGCAAGTATTGTAAAATAGCTCATGGAAAGTACTTTAGGTAATTTCTTGGATTTCATTCGCAGAAGTTTACAAAAGGATTAACAATCAGAATATAAGGACTTGTAGGACAAGGATATGAACTAAACGAGCCTCGTTGAATATGGGATCATAATGCTTTACCCCCACACACATTACTTGGCTCAATGTAAGGGTGTATAATTAATTTAAGGTTGAACTAAGTTGAAAATGCTCTTAGTTAGAAGTTGGTAGAAAAGGTATACTGGGAATTACCTCTTATTCATAATATAGGTACTGTGGACTAAAATAATGTCATTTGGGAGGTTAGGCTCCTACAACATTTGTAGATATGATGTACATGATGTTTTGACTTGTCGCCTTGGGTTGCCTTACTAAAATAAGAATCAATCTAGTGGACCAATGGAATTTTCTGAAAAAATATGGATTATAGTATGTTATCTAAGTATAAACATCTAAATCAAAAGAACGAGAGGAATAAAATTATATATCCAAGTTGCGAATATGAAGTTCTACTTGGAGTTGAGATATTGCGAAGCACATGTTTTCTTGAGAGGAAATATAATTTGATCATACTAAAGTCAGGGTCATAGTAAGCTAAAGAAGATTGAAGAATATATCAGAAATAAAAAGTTTCTTAAGCTTTGACAATTCATGTCAAATATGATCTTTCTAAGGTTGTAGATCCATTGATTGAGAAAATTGAAAATAGGCTAATCTTTGAATAAATAGAGATGTGTAGAAAATTTTGAGAATTAAAGAGATGGATTGATCTTGGTACTAGTTTTACCCTTCTTTGGGAAACTTAAGAAATTATCAAATATGCATATGCCTAAAATGAATTTGGAGCCATGAGGGAATGATCTCATGTACCTTGGAAAGACTTGAGATATAGGAACAGATGATCATGTTTGACATGGAATTAGAACACAAAATAGGTGGAAGAGAAAGAACTACAAAAGAATTACCATAGAATTAATCTAGAAATGATAAACTAACGTGATAACATTCCAAGGTTCTTCCAAATTTCAAATGAGAATCAGGATACCATATTCTCTTAGAGGGTGAGAGTTGCAACACCCCGAATTTTAGAATACTAACCCAAAGTTAGTGTTTCAATAAAATAAAGTTCCAATTCGATAAATTATGTTAAAATAATTTTGAGTTGGATTTAATTGAGACCCATAAATAACTATTGGCAATTGAGGGGTTTAATTATAAATAAGAAAATGGTTTAATTGGTCAAAATTATAAAATTTAGGGGTCAATGTGAGGAAATTAAGAGCTTAAGGACTTCAAAATAAATAAACGACTTAATTGACAGGAATTGGAAATGTTAGGGACCAAAATGAAAAAATAAACCTTAAAGGACTAAAATAAAAGCTCTAGGGTCAAATTGAAAGCCAACTTAAACATTTGGGCTTAATGTAAGGCGGTCCAAAACTTTTGGGGCTAAGTTGAAAAGCTCAAAAAAATATATCTATAAATACAATTGAGGATAGAATTTCTTCTAATTCTCAAACGCAACCCTTACTCTTCCCAAACTCAATTTTCCTCCTTTTTTGCTTGAAACCAGAAACCAAAGATATAGATAGATTCCTCTCAACTCAAGCATCGCAACAATACCAAAACCTCCCCAAAATAATTGGCAAATTGCTAGAATTTTTTACCATAGCAGAGCACGACAACGGTAGTAGCGGGTTTGACATTTCCAATAACCAAAACTAGAAATTAATGGGTGGGTTTTAACAAGCTTGTTAAGAGGAGTGTTTTGGTACCTTTTGTTTGAATTTTAGACCATCAGTGATGAAGAAATTGCGACAACAAGGTGGCAGTGTTGTTAAAGGTTTCAGTGGTAGTTTTTGCTCGATTCGTTGGCGAGGGGGCAATGGAAGGTGTTATTGATAGAAGGGCTTTGACAGGCTCTGTGACATGCACCTTTTGGTCCAGTTGGTTTATACCTAGGTGGCAGTGAAAGGCAGCAAACAGCAGAGGATAGAGGCAAGCAACAGAAAGGCAATGACAGTTAGACAATGAACATAAAATCCATTTCTGGACGCAGTGGGACTAGTTTTTTTCCTTGATTTGGACTTCTAATCATCGGATTTAGATAAAATTCAATTTTTATCAATTAATTTGATTTTAATTTAATTATATTCAAGTGTAAATAAATTTAGGTCAAATGGAACTTTCATCTAGCTAGATTAAAATCCAATTATCGAATTCTTGAATATGAATCTGGCTCTTACCCTTGAAGTGACATTGCCTTAGCTATACACTAATAACTCTAACTGGCCAAATCAAAAATTAGAGGAATTGGAAGCATGAAATAGAAAGTTAAACATAAGAATCTACCTGACCACATTTAGGAAATTGATTGGGTAGGATTAAGAAATCCTAAAACATCCAAAACCATCTGTAGGACGCTAATTAGAATTTTTTCTCTTATGTTGTACTTTAATTGGATTTAAGTAGCAAGGACGAGACCAATAAAAGAGCTCAGAAGAATATTTCTAATCTGGAGTTACCACGTAAGTTTATGTTAGCTTTCTCTACTAGGGAAAGCACATAAATATTTGTCATTACGCCCTTGTCGCTTGATTCTGTTTGTATTGAGATTCAAAGGTTGATGCTTGTTCATTCTATGATATTCTTTAGTTTGTGTATTGAATCTGACAATCTATCTGAATTATTCGTCTTGCCTAAAACTCTTGAACTATTGTTATTCAAGTCCTTAATCTTGCTTGGCCTGATTTCTTATCTTATGCATGTATACTAGTAAATACATCATTTCTATTTGATCATTCCATGCTAAGCATTGTTGTTCATCTATACAATATTGACTTTTTATCTTTGCATTTCTCTTGTTAGTCTATTTGGACTTTTCTTCTTCTTTATTTGTGGTTCTTGAGATATTCTTATCTGAATTCCTTACCCATTTTGAGTTGCTACATCCATGAATTGGAGAAAATACACTGTTTGTGATTTCACCACACATTGCCCCTTACACTAATCACTATTTCTATTTGATTATAATTTAGGTTATTTTATTGAAATTTGGCGATTTTGTGTGAAAATTACAAAGTGAATTTTGAAAGATATTTTTTCTATCATCACCATGTTTATCTTGGAATGAGCCTGGTGCTAATTTATTGAGTACTTGTTTATCGTGGCAAATTGAGGTGTTAATTGAATTGTTGTTGAATATGTTACGTGATAATCATGAAAGTGTTTAATACCCTTAAGGATGGGCCCTGGGATCAGCTTTGGGAGATGGACTAGCAAAATGGACCAACGATGACTGATCTCCACTTGATACCTCATTGATTACATCCAACTACATAGCCAGCTAGAGATAGCTGTCTATGAGGGGATAAGGTATGCAGCTAATCATGTCTACTGTTTGGTTAACTTCCGAGCCAATCACTCAAAAGTGGAGGAATAAAGATTTTCATGTTTTCAGAAGTGGAGGGATAAGGTAAGAGAATCACCAACAGCAGGTGTTGCTAAAATGGTATTGACTTATTATCAATTACAGTATTTTATTCTTTGTTGATTTAGTATTTATGGAACTATTATCATTCCGTTTACTACTGTTACTCCTTTGTTAAAAACTCACTAAATCATTCGAACTTACGTTGGTTGTATTGTCTCTTTCCGTTCTTTACCCCAGATAAGGAGTGATGAAGATAGATTTAATCATGAGACACGTGAGGCAATAAGCCCAATGAATATATGGATATACAAATTGTAGCATGGTGAGTTACTAATGTGAATATGACAAGTAGGTCTAAAATTATCAAGCATAATCTATGATGCTTGGGTAATAAGTTAAATTGTTGATGAATGTCACTTGTTAGAATTAAATATTTTGATTTTTGGAAGATGCGTTTTCTCTTATCCAAAGAGCTTGGTTATAGATTTGAGTAGCGCCTTGGCCGAGCAAACACCTCACAGCCAGGGCATTACACCCTATCTATTAAAATTATCCCATTCAATACATGTGATTTAGTTGTAATTACAATTTAATTATATTTATTTTTAATTAGACTAATTGAAAATAGTAACTATTTTAAATGAACTAAATTAAGTCTTTCTATTTAACAAATATATACATCCAATGTATATATATTACATTTATTACATGTATTCCAAATCAAATTTATTTTAATTAGACTTATGGAAATAGTAATTACATTAAAATAACTATGCCAAAAACTTTCTCCTTGACAAATGTATTGCATATGTTAAAATTTATCCTTCTATCATAGTATTTAATTGAATTTAGAGAAAATAACAACTAAATTAAAATTAATTAATTAATTATTCCCATCTAATGAGATTATGACATCACATTCAATACGTATAGTTTAATGGTAGCTATAACTAAAATAAATTTATTTTAATTAATCTCATAGAAAACAGCAACTACATTGAAATTGACTTATGGAAACTCAAATAGAAAAAATGACAATTCTGAAATACATTTGTATATTCTTTATGGGCTCTCTGTCAAAAAATAAAAAGAGAAAAATATACGTCATATCTCACAATCCAAAATATAATACTAAATTTAATATGATAATGAAAAAAATAGATTTAATCTTAAGTTATGTGATTAAGAAAAATTCAATTTATGACAAAAAAAGAATGATATTTCATGAATGTATTTGTACAAATGTTTTGAACTCAAAAAATAATATATATATATATATATATATATTATATTAAAATAGATGTCAAACTCAAATGTAATAATTTATTAAATATGATAATGAAAAAGCATAAACTAAGTTTTATTCAACTTTTTGGCTTTAATTTATTTATATATTTATATATTTGTATACAACATATTTTGGAAAATTCCTACATATGATAATGTAAATAAATTATTTTCTTGAAAATTAATAGTAAAAGATGTTTTGATATTATGTGACAAATTTAAAAAAATTTCTTAGTCCTATTTATTTAAGTTAATAGACAAAAATTGGAACAAAAAACAAAAGAAAATGTAGTTGATAGCAGTCTGTTTAAATAAATTATTTTTTTAGTTAAAAGTAATTATATGACATTACTAACTTTTCATATTTATTTTTGAAATATAATAGGATATATATTGTGTTTTTCAAATAACCTTGAGCAAGATAAAACTAAAGTTTGTTACTTGGGCGTAATGAAGTATGAGGAAAATCATGTCAAGATCAAATTTGGCATGACTTTGGTAATTATATGGCAAATATTTTTAGAATATCCATTAATAACATAATACAACCAATATAACTCACTCATTATATAATTAATTTAAATTTTTTTCAAGAAATATATGTTGCTGGATTGATAATATGTAATCCAAACTATTAATGTTAAAAGTGTAAATATTCAATGATTTTAATAATAACATGATAACAATAGTAGAGTATTTTCATTATATATATACAATGGAATATCAACAATATGTTGTGCTAGACAAAATGTTACATTGTTCTTTGGGTCTAGATATAAAGTATACACCAACTATATATATTATATCCAACAATCAAAAGACCTTAAATCACTAATATGATACAACGATTTATTTCAAATAATAAATTTCATTTAACAAATTTTGAATGAATAAAAGACAAAAAAAATTAAATTAAAATGCAATAACAAGCGGCACATATTCAATTCATTGAGGACAATATAAAAGAAATTAAAAAAATTAAAATTTCTTAGAATCACCCAAAAATGAAATAATTATTAGTTACAGCTGCTATTAATTATTTGATTGTAAATGATAAATGTAAATCTCATCTTTAAATATTTAGTTCTTCAAGATATATTTTATTTATTGATTTCCATATTTACAACTTATAAGTTTTTTTATACAGAGAATGATCAAGTTTCCACTGTCAATTTTGTTGCATTTCCTTGGTGAAAATTTTATTGATATTGATAATTTTATACTTGCAATTGGTTCTTCAGCACATAATAACATAAAATTGGAGACAATAAGATTATATTACCACTATTCATAACCTATCAAATTTGAGACTTGGATTATATATTGATAGCATCCTAACAGGATAAACAAAGAGTAGTGAAGCTAAAAAAATTATTCTTCTATATCTTTATTAGGGACTCCAAAGATATATATATATATATATATATATTATATATATATAACACTATCTTGATGTATTGACATTGATCCAAAAATTTGAAAAATTAGATCTTTCTATTATAATACTCATAATAAGGAATGGAAAGAAATACAAGAAAAACTGTATAGTGGCCAAAGAGCACAAAATTGTTAGATTTTACCTCTAGAAATTTTTGAGCAAAAGTACAATATTTTAAAAAATAGTTATTTAAGAAGTAATTAATTATAAAAGTTGTTCCATATGTCCACGTAATTGAATTTCAAAAAAGAGGATTATAATGTGCTCATTTGCTAATAACTCTAAAGTCAAACCACAAAATTACAAGCCCAAATTACTATGATAGTTTGTTAGTACAAAACTTCCAGAAGAAAAACATCTTATACTTTTTTACTTAGTTCTTAGGCAAATGATGCATGGACCGCGTGGAGATGGAAACAAGAATATTTTTTATGCAAAACACAAATATCATTATCCACATCTATATTATGAAACACAGTTCATGGAAAAGATGAGTATCTAGTTTACAAAAGGAGATTGAATAATAGTCAGACTCATATTACAGAACTCAATGACCAATGAGTGGTACCTTATCCAAATAATCATATCAACAAGGAGATATGTTCTGGAGTGACAACAATGAATATCATACCAATATATCTACAAGGAGTATGATAGAGTGCACATTCATACACCCAGAGTGAAAAAGAATATTTATGAAATTAAGCATTTTGAAGATGCTTCAAGGGTCTCTACTCTAGAAGTAGGAACAGAAATAAGGTAGGCTAAGCTAGGCTTTCCCTAAAATAGGCCATGCCTGTTATGCGAATGAGAAGCCTGAGCCTAACATGTTATCTATGATAGGCTTTTTTTTAAGGTTAGGCCTAACGTTTCTAATAAATTTTAGAAAAGCCTTAACCCAACCTGAAAGCCTACATAAAAGTTTATTTATTACTAAGGTTTCAATTAAGTCTAAACATCACATAAATCTAAATTTTTAATATGCTTAAACTTGTAATACTGCCTTGATGGGCAATAATTGAAATGATAAATAATAAAGGCATAATTATGAAAGTTCAAATCTAAGTATAGAATAGTGTTATTTCAACAAAAAACAATACTAAATAACATAAAGGATTCCATAAAGGACTAATTAAAGAAATCAAATACAATTAGCTATTTAATATTATATCATTATTATTATATTTTTTTATGTGAAGAAGATAAAAGGGCCTGCCTATTAGGTTTTGCAAGCTTTTAAAAGAGTCTAGATTTAGCCTATTTAGTTAAAAAGATTATGTTTTAAGCCTTGATTTGGCCATTTTGTTAAGTAGGCTAGGCCAAGTTAGCCATAAGTAGGCTAGGCCAAAGGCCCCTAACGAATAGCCTGGCCTATTCTTGTCCCTTTCTAGAAGCAATGTGGAGATTTTTTCGGGTTTAGTTTGACTAAAATATATAGGTAGTTATTGATCTACAACAATCTCCTAAATCTAACAATCAGAAGTTATTGCATGGATAAACTAAACGTTTTAGAACATTCTCATATGGCAATATATCTCCTAAACAATGCTCATAAAATATTTCTCTACATGCTAAAAGTGAAAAGGCAAGAAACTTTCTCAATATAGTGAATTTTCAAAATATTATGTATAGGACAAAAAACATAGATATTGGAATACAACAAAGAAAACAGATGTGATAGGTTGTACACATGGGGCAATCCCATAGAAGGAGAAAGATATTACCATAGTTTTTTTTCTTAAACCATCTTAGGGATCCAACATCTTCTCTAAACTTGCTTACAGTAAATGGGATATGATTCTCAAGTTTCAAAAAGCAACAAAAAAAAAGATATTAGTATATTCTTATCAAAGTGTTTTTGAATACCTAGATGAAGCCATTAGTTTTCAAATGCCACATGAACTTGACAATTATTTGCAGTTATATAGGTTTATTATGCTCCAAAAAATGTGAGAACTATATGGGATATATACTTCAAAGCAATGTCTGAATATTTAAGGAAAGAATCATAAGTTTGCATCAAGCCATTAGTTACCAAAACTTTGCAAAGTTTAAACTTTTCGTAGGAAGCAAACGAAAAAGTATATGTTCCTCTGACCTTGCAAGCATTCCAATTGATAACAATAATGTGTGTGGTGATTTGCCAAGAGAGATACAAAATAAGATGTTAGCAGAAATACCTGCGAGAGATTATGAAGTTCAATTAAAGTTAGGTTCTTAATAACATGGTGCTTTTATAATAATCTTAGAGTGCATAGAAAAATGCAAACGTGACATGGTTCTATCAATTGGATAGGAAAACTTGGAAAACGTTATTAGATCGTACATTATGGGATTATCTTAGATCTAAAAAGTAAAAAGCATTGAAATAACAAACATTTAGAGTTGCAACTATAACAATGTCAAGGGGAAGAACAACACATTCACATTTCAAATTACCAATAAATATAAAGTATCAGTCAAGTATATATATACATTGTATCCAAACAAAGTGAAATTTTGAAACTATTATGTAAAGCATAATTGTTGATATAGGATGAAGCCCCAATAGCAAAAGATCAATCGTTAAAAATGTAGATTATTTTCTTGAAGGCATAATGGAAAACAATGAATATTTTGGTGGCAAAATGATTTCCTTAAAGACAATGAAAAATAATGAATGCTTTGGTGGCAAAGTGATGATTTTTTGAGGAAACTTTAACCAAATTGTTAACAATTGTTCTAAGGGCTACAACTGAACAAACAACTTTAACAAACTTGATAAGATCAATCTTATAGAGTAAAATGGCAAAAGTTACTTGTCAAGAAATATGAGCACCAAAAATAATTGCAAATTTAGTGATTTCTTACTTCGAATTGGAAATAAATAAGAGCTAACTGAAGCTAAATGTAGCACCAATATTCTTGAAGAAATAATTATCAAGTGTGACAATGAAAAAATGCCAAAGAATGACTTATTATTGAAATTTTCTTAACTTCGAGTAAGAATGTTGATTCAACTCATTACATTACAAGTTTAGCAATACTGACAACTGAAAAATTAGAATTTTTATAACTAAATGAAAAACTGAACTTTATATTTCCAAAGAAATAAAGGACATTTGGTAATTTTGATAAAGATGATAGTAATGGAAATAATTATAATGAAGAGGAATTTTTAATTCTTTAACTCCAAATGATTTCCCTCTTCGCAAGTAGTTGCTGATGAAAAATTGCCCAATAATCATTATGGGGAATTTGAATTCTATCAAATAGACTATATAAAGACAAAGAATGATATGAAAGGATTACAAGAAAAATACAATTGATAGAAAGATTGTATTTTCTCAACACCAACAAGTGTGTATTTATACCTACAATGCCACTTTTACCAGCCAAAAATTAAGGCTAACCATTCAAATTCAACTGCAATCAATTCCAAAACAAACTTTACTTGGCCATGACATTAATCAATAAAACTCAAGGCAAAATAAATTCAAATGTAGGAGTGTATTTGTCACAATTAGTCCTTTTCATTGCTAATTATATATAGCTCTCTCCTAAAGTCGTCTACTGCAAAAGCATATATCAAACCAAATACTACCAAAATTAGAGGAAAAAATTTGCATAAAAATTGATGTCTATAAAGGCAGTTTAAATACATGTACTAATATTATTTATTTTTAAGTTATATTTTAAGTATTCTTAAGAACAAATTAATTTTGTATGTCTAATAAGGGTAAAAATTCAAATAAATAAGACAATATGAAAGTCGGGATGGCCCTACACAAGACTCAAACATCTAGGTAAAGTTAACACAAAAGTTTTACATTCAATTACTACCAAATTTACTATTTTTTATACTTCAATATTGGCACACAATGCTTATATATCAATTATTTGTTTAGATAAATGTCAACTGGGATATCATTTAATCGGATGCTTGGTTTTTCTTCTTAACTAATCATTAGTTGAATCACTTAAATTTCAATGTATTCACTGTATAAATTATGTCTAAATTATCAAATCAAACTTAGGACCTTGGAACACTACAACCTGCAAAATACAAACTTATATGCTTTCATCAAACTTTTTTATTTATATGCATTCTACCAAAGAATTGTTCAATCTGAAAGCAAAATAAGCACTAAAATCTATAATCAAAACTTCAAAACATAAAATAACTAGTGCCTACAAGCATCTCAGGGATCTAATCATGTCTTGGATTCAAATTTAGATAGAGAATTACCTCGATAAACAAATTTGAGACGAAACAAGTGAACACTTCACCGGTTCCAGAATCTGCCTGCTCGTGGCACAACAAAAGGATTGAATCAATTGCCCTAACAAATTACCTCTAAAAATTCTAGAAAACCTACTAGAGATATCCAACACCTTGTCAAATATCCAATAAAAAATTTAGATCAATTGGACATCTAGATCATCTTGTAGAAAATCACAAAGTCGGACCTCGCGCAGAAAGCTCTTTAGAAACAAAGTAAGGCACATGTCTTGCCTCTATTGAAATAGTCCACACACCAATGAGACTCCCTAATTCTCTTGTTCATAAGCTAGAATAGAACCAGAGAAATGACAATGGAGGAGGCTAAAAATTGGTAGGAGGAGGAAGGAAGAAGCTAAGCCTTCAAGTCATAAAATGCTAGCTTGCAAAATGGGTTATTTGGATAGAAATGAAGAATCTAATCCTTCACACCTTTTGGCACATCTAAATTCTCTCTCTAGCCAAGCCCCTTACTATATCTATATATAAATGTAGATTTTTGTAATGCCAAGTTGGCATCACACATTCCATGAAGAGGGGCAGCCAAACGGGTGCTTAAGTGGCAAAAGGAATCCAAATTTCATTTGAATTTTATTTGTGTTTTAATTACATTTAGAATCTTGTTTCAAATTAATTAAGATGCCATCTCAAATCTATTTTGAGTCTTCCCTCCAAAAATGCATTCCTCCTAATTAATCAAATTAAACTCTTTAATTTAATTAATTATGCTTTGACTTAACTCTTTAAGTCAAACTAACTTAACTCTTTAAACTCAATTGTTAACGTAACTCTTTAAGCTAACTTGACCAATTGATTATCATGTTGGTACCAAATAACTAACTCCTTAATTATTGATCTAATTTAACTCTTTAAATTAGTTGATTAATTTAACACTTAGATCAATCAAGCCAAAATTGACCTTCAAACTTGGCACCAAAATTCAATCCATCAGGATAGAGAAATCCCTTTTCTAACTCCTTAGAAAATTCTCTCCATCAATTAGGAAGCTAATTGGATTTTATGTGTGACCCAATAAGTTCTACCATTCATTGGACATGGGCACACAACTCCATATGACTTTGAATATCTTATATTTATTCTAGTTTAAAATTCTTTTTAAACAAGTCAACTCAATTTAATTAATCTCATTAATTGAAGAGTACCCAATCTCTATGGTCGATGTCCAACTTCAAGCCCATCAAGCCCAACTAATTATCCAAAATGAATATTCTAGAGAACCATCATCGCTCTACGCATGGCATGCAAATATGATCCTTCCATCTTCTGTCTCACAAAATAGGCTTAAGGTAAGATATTTGTTAGCACCCTATTAACCTTAATACTATGTCTCTATTCTCAATGTTCAAATCTATTCGTGTGACCTCACCTTTGGAAAACTTCTTTCCAAATTATCACACCACCTCACACAAGGATTTCTTGAAATCAATCATTATAGAACACGTAGGAGATATACTCACCCTTCACAATAGTGATGAGTCAGATTCTATCTTAGATCTCACAAACCTCCATGCCAAATAGCTCATATCCAATCTCAACCTAAAAGACCTACTAAGTGGTCAAGGATGAGTCAAAGCATGAGGATCGGACACATGGTTACCATAGATCCTTAGGTCAGAGGACTAATAATATGTACTAGTGTAAGTAGGAGAATTAACCACTACCGACTTGCCACTTTGACTATCTAGTGGATTCTTTGGCGGGTTGTCAATGCCTTGTTCTCTAACATGAACCCACTAACATGCACACATATCTCATATAGTTGCTCATAGAACGAGGCAATCTCTAACCCTTAGATTTGTGCTTCGTTAGTGCAAGCTTATCCGAATCTTAGATATCCTATCTCATAAGATCTTATGACTTGAAAGTATTAAGATCACGATCGTGTGAAACTTATTCCATGGTCACCAAACCAAGTCCCACAGTTTTAGGTGATCCAAGGACTTCATCCAAATACAAGTGAAGTATAATAGAACATAAGATGAAGGTGGCCATATAGAGAATATCATTCAATTAAGATTGTTTTACAAGATAATAGTTTGTACAAGGCTAATCTCATTATCTTGTAGGACACTGTTCCAACAATCTCCCACTTGCCCTAAAGCCAATGCCCCATGGCCTTAAGACCCATCTTCTCAAGATGCCCTTTAAAGACCTTTTGTGATAGGGATTTTGTTAGTGGATCTGCTATGTTCTCTTCCGAGGCAACTCTCTCCACTCGAATGTCACCTCTATCAATGATCTCCCAGATCAAATGATATCACCTTAATATGAGCTTGGATCACTAATGAGATCTTAGCTCTGTAGCTTGTGCTATCGCCCCGTTGTTGTCACAGAAGATAACAACTAGCTCAGCAATGCTAAGCACTATATTCAACTCTAGAATGAAGTTTTTCATCCAAACACTTTTTTTTGCAGCTTCTAAAGCTACAATATATTCTTCCTCTATGGCTGAGTTGGTCGTGGTGTCTTGCTTGAAACTTTTCCAACTTACTGCACCATCATTGAGGTAAAATATGAATCTAGAAGTGGATTTGAGATCATTTACATCGAACTGGAAACTAGAATCCAAAAACCCTTCAAGTTTCAATTCTTCATTGTCATACACTAAAAATAAGTCCTTAGTTCTTCTAAAGTATTTAAGGATCATTTTTACGGCCATCTAATGGCTCTCGTCAAGGTTGGATTTGAACCTACTTATCAAACTTAGCAAGTGTGCCACATCCAGTCTTGTACATTAAACCACATACTTTATGCTCCCTATCACCGAGGCATAGGGTATTTGGGACATTCTTCATTTCTCCTCCTTAGTTTTGGGGGCCATAAACTTAGAGAGATGAATGTTGTGCCCCATAGGAAGAAACCCTCTTTTGGATTCTTTCATACTAAACCTCTTTAGTATCTTGTCAATGGACGGGGTTTGGATTCTTACAAATTTAATTTTTTTAAAAATTATTGTTAATATAGTTTTTGTGACTTAGTCTTTACAAATTCAAACAATACAATTTTTTCAATTTTTTTCAAATTTTTCTAACTCTCATTGGTAATGAAACTAAATTAATGAAAATTATTTTATAGTTCTTAATGAAAAATTAAATTTTTAATTTTAATAATACCGAAAACTAAATTAATGAAAAAAATTATTTTTGTTTTCATCAATTTGTAATTATTTCGTTTAATTCAGATTTTGCTAAAATTAAATTATTGAAAATTATCAAAAAAATTGCGATAATTTTACCAAAGCAATCATTTTTACAATAATTTTTTAAAATTATCATTTTATGAAAAATTAAAATTTATTGGTTCAAAAAAATAATTTTTTCAATTTAAAAAAATTACAAAATTATATTTGTAATAAACTTATTTCTTCCAAACTACAAAAACTTTTCTTTTACTAATATATCTTGTCATTTCAAATAATGAACATATAATATAAAATTGCATTACTAACAATAAGGTTATTCTAGTGTAGTAGTTGTTGTGTGAGGTTGTCATAGAGGTGGTTTTGAGTTTGATTCTAGGCAACAGTACTTTTTCATTTATTCAAGGTGATGTGGTGGTACACAAGGCGTGTGATGTGGCAAAGAGAGTACATGTGGCAGGATGATGTGGCATGGTGACCAACAAGGCATGGCAATGTAGATTTTCGGTGACATGTGGCGCATTTCCCCCATCTTTTTACTCATGTGACAAAGGTGTGTCTATTTTCAGCACAATTTGTGTAATTTTCCAGCCAAAAGAACTAAAGTTATGGAAATTTGGACTGAATTTGCTGAATTTCAAAATATGGTGATCAGTTTTCATAATTGAAAATTAATAAAGTCTTTTTTTCGTAGCACACAATTATTGGTGGACTAATTTTGCATTTTTCCCTTTTTGGATATATAGATATAATTTTCTAATAAGAGTATTATGACATATTTATTTTCACAATAAAGACGAGATAAAATGAAGAGCAAACATGCCACATTGAGTACTAGCTATAGATAGACATGTGTATATAGATAAAATTAAAGAGTCCAAAAAAATGAGAAAGTCAATTAAATCATCAAAGGAGAAAAAAAAACATAAAAATTAATAATTGGCACCTCTTTTTCAATGTAACTTTGAATGAAAAAGAGTTAATTCATAAAGAATTTAATTGTCAATATTTACCAATTAATAGCTTCTAAGAGTATAGATGATTTCTTATTAATTAAATATTAATAATAGTCAATAAATATATACTCTAATTTTTATCCATAGATCACATATGTAGGCAAATATTGTCAAATGGAAAAAAATTTAAATTTTAATCTCATTTTTTGATTAGGTTTGAAAATTTATAATCATGTATGCAAGAAGACTCATGAATTAATTAAGGCACTTAATTGCATTCACTGCGATACTATAAAATTCAAAGAGCCTTGCACATTTCATTGTGGCAATAGAAAAATTAAACTTGCTTCAATTTAAATATCAAATGATTGCATAAATTGTTTATTTCTCTATCAAAAGATATGAACTTTCTAAAAAGTATTTGAGTCTTGATTGCATATTCTCTTTTACTTCATTTGATGTGAAATTAGGGGCAAAATTACATTTTTTGTCCCATACGTTCGAGGCTGTGCAACTTTAGTCCCACTCTTTTGCCAAATTTAGAAAACATCCCAAAATCTCAAAAATATTGCAAAGTTGGTCCCAAAAGTCAATTTCCGTCCACAATTTAATAGAGAAAGTGAATGTCATGCACATGGCCATTTGGTAATAGGATCTTGAGGCAATTTTGTGGCAAAATTGCACTTTTAGTCCCATATGTTTAGGGGTGCAACTGTAGTCCTATTGTAGATAAATTAATTTTAAGTTAATTGAGAAGTGAAGTGTGTAAAATAATATGTTAATTATTAATTTAAAATTTTTATTTATATTTTGAGATTTATTAAATTTAATTTTAAAAGATAAATGGTTAAGTTTAATTAATAATTTAGTATTTATTTTATATTCAAATCAAATATTGACAAATATCAAAGATGGGGTGTCTATATCTATGAACCAATTAAATCAAAGATATTTGATATTATCTCTTGATATTGATATTATCTCTTGATGTTTGATATTGTCAAATCAAAAATATCTGATATTATCTCATCGAGAAGATAACTATCAAAGATGTTCAAGATTATCTGAAATCTCCCACCAAGCACCTATATAAAGGGGTGATCTCAGCTTATTTAACACAACACAAATTTCAGCAAGTGAGAGAAACTTTGAAAGATTTCAGCAATTTTCTCATGTAAATTTTAAGGAGATCCATGACATCTAAGGTATTCCTCATAGAGCTCATATATTTTTGGCATTTGATTCAAGATTAAAGTGTGAAACTCTTGAATTAGCGTTATTTTTATTGAAGGAGATTCACGATGTTAAAGCATTCTTCACGAAACTCATATATTTTTGACCAATCTGAGGGCTTCACATCTTAATCTCGAATCAAATGTCAAAAATATATAAGCTTCGCGAAGAATGCCTCGAATATCGTGGATCTCCTTGAATTTGCTTAAGAGAATTGCTAGACTCCTTCAAACTTTTTCTTGCTTGCTAGAATTTGTGTAGTGTCAAATGAACTGAGATCACCCCTTTATATAGGTGCTTGATGGAAAATTCCAGATAATCTTGAACATCTTTGATAATTATCTTCTCGATGAGATAATATCAATTGTCAAGGGATAATATCAGATATCTTTGATTTGATAATATCAAATATTAAAAGATAATATCAAATATCTTTGATTTAATTGGTCCATAGATATAGATACCTCATCTTTGGCACTTGTCAATATTTGATTTAAATATAAAATAAATATTGAATTACTAATTAAAATTAACCATTTATATTTGGAATTAAATTTAATAAATTCCAAAATATAAATAGAAAATTTTAAATTAATAATTAATAAATTATTTTACACGTGTCACTTCTCAAAATTAATTTATCTATAGTGGGATTAAAGTTGCACACACACACACACACACCCCCAACGTGTGGGGCTAAAAGTGTAATTTTGCCACAAAATTTCCACTAGATCCTATTACCAAATGGCAACGCACATCACATGCGCTTTCTCCGTTAAATTGTGGATGGAAATTGACTTTTGGGACCAACTTTGTAATGTTTTTGAGATTTGGGAACGTTTTGTAAATTTGGCAAAAGTGTGGGACTGAAGTTGCACACCCCCTTAACGCATGGGACTAAAAATGCAATTTTGCATAAAATTAGGTAAAGAACTTGCATCCACAAGGGTGGAGTTATACTTTTTGATACAAGTCATGGTATATTATGATTTTTCAAGGTTCATTTCCAAACAAGAATAGGCATGGTAACTTTCAGTTGTATTTTTCCATAATAGGAAATGAGCTTAAGAATAAAAAATACTAAAATAATCAAATTTATTAGAATCAATTATAAAAAAAACTTATAAAATTTATGGAGATAAATTCATATGCAAAAATTTTCAGAAGGTTAAATGATATTACGTTTCAATGAACAATATTCTTAAAAAACATGAAATTAAACTAATTTAATTCATAATTTTCTAAATGTTTATCAAGTTGCTACAACTTTGGTCAAAGAAAAAAATTATAATATATTAGTAGGGTAAGCTATTATTATCCATGCACGTTGAGGTCATAAATATAAATATCACATTATTATGAATGTTACAACCTACTATAATATCTACTTTTTTTTTTTCTCAAGAGTTAATAAAGGATGACACCTAAACATTCAAAAAAAGGGTATCAAAATATCTAATGATGTAATCCAAAAGAATGAATCTATCCAGCTGTCCCTTACAAGTAGTGCAACCATTATTGGAGAACAATAAATAGGTTCATATCTTATTCTATAATATATTCCATTTTTTATTACTCTTTGTATTGGGAAGAGATACTTGTCTTCTTCTTGCTATTAATACACAAAGTTTAACCAATAGAAAAAATAATCCACAAAACACTTATACAATTAAAAATTTGAAGTTTCAAACTAACATGAATATGTATTTATCTATTCCTTATTATCAAAATTTAAAAAGATTATATGAAAATTTTCATATCTGCAAATTATAATCTATTTATATTTTATACAAATATCAAATTTTGCCATTTATCCTATAACAATTTCTTTGGGAAAAATTATATTGTAGGTTCTTTAAATTATAATATAAAACTAGAAACTACAAGATTGATTACTATCACCATAACCTATCAAATTTTTTATCTGAATTACAATAAAGAATGATAAATATCAACCTAAAAAGAGAGATAGAGGGTAGTCAAATTGGAAAAAAAATTATTCTTTGGCATCTTTTAGTGGGGATTAAAACAATGTAAATATTGCAAAATACTATATCTAGGACAAATTATCTTAGATTGTTCTTAAACTATGTTACAGGTCCAACATATTTTACAACTTTTGTAGGTGCGGAGTCTGAAAATTTCTATGATCAAATAAAAAATCAAGTAGTCGAAGCAAGAGTTGGGCTCTCTATCTTTAAGACAAATTAGCCCCACACTGGTGCTAATGGCAACCAGCTATCATCGCCCAAGACACAATGACTAATTAGATGGTAGCAGCACTACAAATCGTCTGGTCTCTTAAACTTCAACGTACCAAACTCTTTATATGGACTTATGCAAACCAATGCTGTAAGTGGACTATGATCACCGTATTGTATGTTCTATCGTATGTAGAACCAGGATTGATATATTTATAGCTCTAAAGTAGCAGCCAAAAAGATGATCATTAATTTTGTTGCGAATTTCCAAGGCAGCTACAATTAATGCAAAAATTTGGAAAGACACAATCCATATTCATTTGCTGGAAATCTATGTAGTCCAAGTATGTCTGTTGGAGGATTTTATTAATTCTGCTCATTTTCTAGATAAGCTAGAATTAATTTTAGAGGTTTGAAGGTTATTTCTTATTGGGCCAGATTTAGTCCAAAAGGTTAATATTGGACTGAAGACTCAATTTAACTCAAGCCCACAACCACACCATGCCAAGCCAAACAGGTGGGCGATGGTGCATGGGTGGAATGAATTGAACCTACTTCCATGTAGGTCTTCTCTCATCCAAA
>JACGDI010005252.1:864704-879465 GCA_014898725.1 Jacaranda copaia | reverse complement strand
TCCCGCTATATCTCCACACTTGAGACATATATTCAAGACCATGTTTTACTCAATTTTCAATGTGGGATAGGGTTTCATTCATCCCATTCCTTTGGCTCATTCTTAGTCTTAGCTCACTTTAACCATTAATTTCTCATTCACTTGAAATTGGTTTTGGCCAATTAATCTCATCATCGTCATCAACACGCAGCGTAATATACAACGATCACTAATTTCTTAAAAATTATTGCCTTGAGCACACTTAAAAATTTGATCATAGAAGAACAATTTTCAACAACTTCAAATGATAATTTATTTTTTATTTTTCAGTGGTCGATGCAATAAGCATTTGAATCAAATATAAATAAAAGATAATTTATAGAACAAACAAATATAAAAAATAAATAGGCAAAAATGCAAAAATGGTCCTGTAATTATACCCTACTAGAAAATTTTGACTTTATTTTTTTGGGCCGCAATTTTGGCCCACTAACTTTTGAATTTTGGCAATTTGAGGTCAATTTCAGCCCGATTGTCATTGCAGTCGGCCCGATCCTACGTGGAGCATAACGTGGTGCCACTTGTCCTCCTTTTATCCTGGGTGGCAATGACGTGGCAATTCAACCTACCACATCATCAAAATATAAAAATAATAAATAAAAAATAAATTTATATATAAAAAAGAAAAAAAATGAAGACATAACAAATAAAAAAAAGCCAAAAAATAAATATATATACAAATATATAAATACATAAATAAATTTTAAATACATAAATATATATCATACAATATATACCCCCCGCCACCCAACACTCGCCACAACCATGGCTACCAGCAAACTAGACTGTCCAAATCTGTCAACCGCCATGCCAAGGCGGAGGTGGCCACTAGCTGTGTGGCCACCTGCCTTAGCTAGGGTGGGTGTTGGAGGGGAAGGGTGGTTTTTTGTAATTATTATTATATTTGAATTCTTTATTTATGCAAATTGAATAATTAAATTATTTTAGAATATTTTTTATTTTAATATTATTATGTAATTTATAATTATATAGTTATGTAATTTAGCAAGTGGAATACACGTGTAGGTGTGTTTATATTTGTGAATATCTATATACACTCTATATAGGATAGACTTAAATTTTTATTGTTTAATTTTTATTTCACTTTTAACTTAATAAATAAAGTTAACAAAATTTATTTAAATTTTTAGATATTTTACTATTTTAATATCATTAAATATTTTAACTTAATATTATTAAAATTATATGGCCTAAAGTGATAAATTAGATTTTAAAAAAAAAATTGATGATATATTCGTATGAAATAAAATTTTATAAATTTGAAAGATATTTTATGTTTTAAATTCTTATGTGTAAGTTTTAAATTTTTTTTTAGGACTCAGTTCATTTAATTCAATAATTTAGCAAGTGGGATAGATGTGTATGTGTGCCTACATATGTGAATATATATAAGTATATAAATATTTTTCTAGATTATATATTTTTTTTATCTTTTTGCTTTTTTCAATTTTTATCTACCTATTTTTTGATTTTTTGTGCAATTTTTTTTTATTTGGATCTAGTAAAATACATGGCAAAAGGGGGTGCCACGACACAAGCCACTTAGGAGAGAGGATGTGATCTGGCTTGTGATGGGCTGGCCACAATGACAATTAGGCTAAAATTGTCCTCAAATTACCAAAATTCAAAAGCTAGTGGACCAAAATTACGGCCCGAAGAAATAAAGTCAAAATTTACCAATAAGGTATAATTACATGACCATTTTTGCATTTTTACCAAATAAATAAATAAATAACAAATCATGTGCATCACTCATGTGCTCCTTTTTAGTGTGTGTGTATATATATGTACTAAAATTTTGAATCTGAGCTTAATTGGATTGTATTACAATGGTGGATGGAACAACTATATACATATATATGGGGGGAGGGGGGGTTTGAATCCTTGTTCTGGTACGATTAGTCTTATAAGGATAATGTCGAAAGAGAGAATGAAGTCCAGAGAGAATTAGATTTATGTGTGAATCAAAGTTCAAAGTTGACGTATTTTGAATTTGAGTAATTTGAATTTTCTATTTCATTTCACATTTCATCTCTTTCATTTTTAATTAACGATTTTTATAAAGAAATATTTAATATATATTTATAAAATAGAAAAAAATAGAAAATAAAACGTGAACTATGTGTAGCAATTAGTATCTCCGTCATTGTCGCAACATTAAGTTGAATTTAATAATACACTAAGATATTTTTTGACATGATTCTAGCTGTCTATACATCTAACTGACATTTGTGTGATTAATGTGTTGCATATCTTTCCTAATGAACAAACACATATTTGTGAAAATAATATTCTTGATAACCAAACACAAACAAGAAATCACTTTCTAATTCGATCTTAAACTAACAAAGTGGGCCTGTGCAAATTTATTTCCAATTTTCATATATGTTAGACGAATTTTACACATGCCCATATTTTAATGTAGGTAATCGTTAAAGGGAAACTAAAAGTTAATACATTTAAATTGATGGGAATTATTCTTGTATTTCTATACTAAATTCAAGATTCGGGTTTGAAAAAATTAATTTTGCTAAGTTTTAAACTAAAAAATGTTGGTTAAACTTATGAACTCTTTCTTAATAAGATAATGTATTCTATACCATTTGCTAGTATATGTTTTTGAAGTAAAAGTTGAAAAGATTCAAATTAGGATTTAAAAAGTTTGTAAAACTCTTTAAAAAAATGGGATCTATTAATTATTTTTTAGGATCAAGCAATAGTCCTTACATTACTACACTATAAATTTTAGTACACATTGTAGTCATTGATTAGTGACTATTTAATGATGGATCAACAATCGGTTCAAATAGAGTGATCAAATCAGTGACCATCTTTATAAATAGTACCAATTTGGTTACTAATTAGTGATCATACTCTTTTTAAAATTATTGATATTAGTGACCGCATAAAGTGGTTACTAATTCAGTCACTAATTGATAATTTATTGTTCAATCATCAATTTATGATCAAATATTCTTTCAATTATTGATCGCATATTTTCAATCAATAATCAGTCACAAATATAATGTTTTTATTTTTTGACATATTTTAGTGATATAAAAGCACAAAACTTATGTAATGTTTATGTAAAGAACAAAATATTGTGCTTGTTTATATCCATGTATAAAAATAATTTTACTTATATTCATTATGTTTAGAGATAATAACTTGTATATATGTATATATATCTGAAAATATAAATATGTATAATTTCACAAATTTATATATATATATATATATATTTAAATATATAACTTTTAAATATTTTTATATTATATTCATATTGAATAATAGGAATAATATTTGATGATGTATATTTCTAGTGAGTGGGATCTACTCGTTGAACAAAGGAGTAAATCAATTGGAAAGATAGGCTCAGGGAGTAGCTAAAAGAGTGGGTGAATACTGCAACCAATAAACACACGTTAGGTTAGCCAAGAGGGTCCTCAATTAAGAGCCTAAAACCTTCAAATACTTAAATCAGTAGATACTCGATTGGAAGGTAAGTTAGCAGGGTAACAATTTCTTAGAGTGTAAGGGCATACCTTTCAGGCTAAAATGAGGGTATTTATAATGCCTACTATGTGAGGGATACGTTGGGATCAA
Organism: Jacaranda copaia; assembly: GCA_014898725.1. NCBI lineage: Eukaryota > Viridiplantae > Streptophyta > Magnoliopsida > Lamiales > Bignoniaceae > Jacaranda > Jacaranda copaia. The sequence goes on along the minus strand of JACGDI010005252.1, from coordinate 875,799 downwards.
AATGGCCATGTTCTCCCTACTGTCCAATGAGATACAATCCTCCCTATAGGGGTATTGGGGGTTATTTTAGGGTTGGCCGGTAGCCATACTTTTGACCAGCTAGAAATAAGGGGCGCCCTCACCATAATTAATACGGAGGTGATCGGCTGATGAAGTCATTAATGCGAATAGGATAGTTATTCAGCAACGTTAAATGCGAACATAGCTAGTGGCAGTCGTTGCAATTTATTGCAACCCTAGCTGGGGGACATGCTGCTCTATTACCTACTCAACTAGACATGGTCAAGAGGGTTATGGCCGTGAACATCTACACAACTCTTGTCGACATTCTATCGAGGTCGACGAGCTTCGCATCTAGTGAGGTTGGATCCTTATACTTGGGCCCAAGTACTAGCTTGGCCCCGATGCTAAAGATAGGGTCGACTATTTTTGTTTGTCGAGCTTCGCTTCTGGTGGAGATTGTATTTTTATATTTGGGCCCAAGTGCTAGCTTAGGCCTAATGCTAAATATTGGGCCGCCTATTTTGGATCCATCGACTGTACCCATATCAATATTCTTATTCAAAAAAAATATGAGAATTAATCAATATATATTTGTTAATAATATGAATATTATATATATAAACATATATCATCAGAAAAAAAAATATATGCATAATATTATATATTAATGAGTTTATTTATTAGCATATCCAAGTATTACTATATATAAGTATTCAATTTATTACCATACACGTTAGTACCTCACTACCTATGCAGTATTTATAATATGTGTATATATTATAATAAATTTGTCTAAAATTAAGCAGTAATAGTTATAAATAATAAATATTTTATTTATGAGATTGAAGAAAAATTTATACATATATTAAATGAGCAATTGTAATTCGATAAATTTTAAATCTCAAAAATACTAACAACTTATTTAAAAGAATTAATGTTAATTATAATTATTTTTTATTTGTATGTGTGATGTATATTATATTGCAAAAATCAATATGTAAAAATATATTTAGTCCAGTAATTAGTAAGTTAGTGTATAAGTGACAGATCAAGTGTTCAAATCTTGGAGGATGCGGAGTGGAATTCTATTTTTTTTAACCTACTTGAAATCAGTGGCCTCATATTGCGATTACTAGGTGGTTGCTAATTTCTAGTGATCATACATATTTTTTTAAAATTATAATACAATTAATGACCACCACTTAGTAATGAGGGTTTTTGTAACCAACCATACACTACTGTTACAAAAGTTTTTTTTTTTAAGCCAAAAAAAAAAATTAAGTAAAAAGATAGTTACAATAATGAGTACTTCCCAAGGAAAATAATGGTTACGATATTGAAGTATGACATCAATGGTATCATAATTCAAGAGTATGCCTTATCTATATCTATAGTAAGAGTGGGCAAATTACTTAATTAAGTAAAATGCGAGATACTCAATGTAATGAAGCAGCCATTAATGGTGATGATAAATGACATAAATATGGTTGAAAGTGACAGCATATTGAGGTTACTCGGCATCACTAAGGTTTAGCGACCATACATATTTTTTTTAAAAACTCTCATATAATTAGTGACCGCCACTTAATAATGAGGGATTTGGTAACCAACCATACTCAACTGTCACAAGAATTTCTTGAGGCCAGAAAAAGAAAATTGTCAGAGAAAGTATGCCATGCAAGAAAACAAGGGTAGTAACACTTTGAAAGATGCACTGTATATATACTGTTCTTATAAGGAAGAATTTGACGTTTAATTTTATTTCAACAGACTGTGGAGTCTAACCAATGTGTAATTACTAGAAAACATGCATTTGTTGGTAACATAAACATATGCATATAATGGACATTCAAATTGAAAGTTTAGTGTAGGGGTGTAAACAAGTCAAGTTGAGCCCAAATCTAGCAAGTTCAAGCTCGGCTCGTTTATTAATTCACGAGCTCGAGCTTGAGCCGAGCTTGGTTGAGCCAAAAAAGCCAAGCTCAAGCTCGGCTCGTTGAAATAGATGAATGCTCAGTGAGCCTTATCAAGCTTAACTTGATAAAGCTCATTATAAAGAGGCAGAAAAGCTCGATTCATTAAGTTCGAATGAACTCGGACTCAAGTTTATATAGGTTTGAATTAACTAGCTCGTTTAAACTCAAAACAAAATTTATAATTATAAATTTTTTAAATAATTTTGTTCTATGTATTTCTAAAAATAAAAAACTGAATTATTATTATTATTTTCTTATCTTTATAAATTTTATTATATTGGCTTAGATTATAATTATATATGTTTGTATGTATATATATAGTAAAAAAACTTGTTTAGGCTCACGAGCTTTTCGAGCCAAATATTATTGAGATCGGCTCGGCCCGACTCATTTGACTGACGAGCTCAAACTCGGCTCTGGTTGAGCTTGAAAAGATTGAGCCGAATATGAGCTTTTATCGAGTCGAGCCCGAGCCATTCACGAATAGTCCCATCTCATTTACACCCCTAGTTTAGTGAATAAAGTATTTTCAACTTTTGTTTATATGTTCTCTTCAGCTAATTCTTGGCATGCTAAATTGTGTCATTATAATTGACAGTTATATGGGAACTATGAATGGTTTAGGTTAATTCCAATGTTTAAAAAGAATTTTAAAAATACAAGACCTGTAATAAATCCATAATTACTAAGCAGACTCATCCTAGTGTTGAACGAAAAATCAAATTATTAGAATTAATTCACAATGTTTGTGAACTTTGTACAATTTTAACTTGTTGAGGAACTGTTTTGCCACGTTTCGATAATTTCTCTAAATATATTTAGGTTTATTTGATGGAAAAATAAAAGTAATATTTTTAAGAAGTTTAAAGATTATCTCCATGAGAATGAAACACAAATTGGTTCGGCCATTGTGAGTAATTCATGAAATTACTCCACCGCACTCTCTTGCACCTAATAATGTTACTGAAAGAGAAAAAAATAGAATTTTGGTCCATTTTCACCTAGTAATGTTTAGGTCTTTAGGGTAAAGCTATTTTTAAGAGTTTATTATGTTGAATATAGTGTCACATAAAATAGATAAGTTACCACTACAGAACTATGGAAAAAACATAAGACAAGATTGAGACATCTCATATTTTGGGGTTGTTTAGTCTATGTGAAGCTCAGATCCTAAAATTTAAAAGTTGGGTAATAAAGTTACTACTTATGCTTTTCTTGACTATGCTTCTAAATGTATGGCTCTTAAGTTTTTAAATCTTGAAGATACTGCGATCATTAGATTAGGTGATGCTATTTTGAGTGGAAAAAGATCTCCAATGATATTAAAAAAAAAAATAATAATAATAATAATAATAATAGAGATCAAAGAAATGATGAAAATATTTTGTCTTTATTTAGTTCATTATTTTAAAAAAAAGTAATAATTTTGTGTTAAGGAGAAGTTAAAGGGGTAGAATAGAAAAGGATTTGACTCCTACTTTTTATATTTCTAATACTGAAAATGATACACTTACTTTGGAGGTAGCTTGGCGCCATTTTTGGCAAAAAGGTTATAGATGATGGGATGAAATCTCTAAATTCTAATAAGAATGGAAATCAATCGATTCACCACCGGGTTGTATTGGGTGCAGGCGAATTCTTTGAAAAATAAAATAAAGTTGGACGGTTCTATTGGCCAAAGTAGTTTTTAAAGATTGGGAGCAACAAGAAGGTCAAAAATTTTAGCCACATATTATCTTATTATTATAGTAATACCCAACAGACTTTTACTCATTATTGCTGCTAGTTTTTTGTTTACATATTCATCACATGCACGTCGAGAAAATAAAGTGTGTGAAGTGACTAAATTTTTATATGGCTTCAGAGGGGAACTAAGTAACTGCATAAAAAATTTGCTTTTTGAATGGTTGAGGAATGATTATCGGTCAAATGCATTTATCGTATACCTTAGAGTAGTCGCATGTTATTGTTTACCTCTTTATATATGTATATATGTTTGTGGTTTATTAACTTTTGCCTCTAATTTAAATGTTATTAAAGAAAGTAAACTTATTTAACGACCACTTTTATATGAAATATTTTAGCGAGACAAATTTGATTTTGGATATCAAATTATCAAAACATGTGATGGTATTTCCCTTGACCAATCGCATATATTGGAAAATTTTGAGGAAATATAATTTTATTAATTTTAAGCATGTTACAAAAATCCTTTTGATTTGAGTATTCATTTATTTTTTTATCAAAAGTGATGCTAATGTGATTAATCAAAAAGAGTATGTTAATTTAATTGAAAGCTTTAGATGTACAATAATTACAATACTGGCCTAATATTGCATTTGCAGTACGAGTACTGAGTAGGTCTACAAGCTAGTAAAGTATTAAACATTGATGTGTCATAATGTGAGTAATTATGAGGTATTTACTTAGTGTAAAAATCTATAATTTGTTTTATAAACAATATCATGTTGTGTTTGAAGGCTTTTCCATTGTGGATTAGAACTTTTTATCAAATAATTTTTATTCTATGATTAATTACATTTTTACCTTGTGTAGTGGTGCTATTTGTTGGATATATGTATATATATGTGAATATACATATATATATATATATAACAAGAGATACTAATAATGTTAACTGTAGTATGGAGGTTGAGCTTATTGCTTTAGCCTCAATTAGTTAAAAAGTAAATTAGTTGAGAGACTTGGATGATAAAGTACAAAACCATGATTATAATGGTAATTTAGACCTTACAAAGAAAAAGCACAATACTACTAAATTGTATTGACCAGTGTTACTATTAATGTTGATCTTCTTAAATTTTGAGATAATCTTTCAAATTCATTAACTAAGGTCTTAGCAAGAGAACAGGTTTGGAACACATCAAAGGGGAAGGGATTGGATTCTATTAGATCATGAGTCATATATGAGGAAAAATGAATTATAGAGAACACTATTATATTTTTCTTGTAAATTTTCAATTCTTGTGATATGAGTGCATTTATCCTATAACAATTTATAGATATTGAGTTTGTTAACTCTTAAAGGAAGTACATAATTGTTATGGGTGAGATGTTATAATTGTAAGAGCACTCTTGACAAATTTCACCTATGCACTTGTGAAAGTAGTCAGCACTTCTATGAAAATTAGGCTTATTCAAATGACTAATGAATTTTAAGATATCATAATTATAATATACTAGTCGATAAAGTTCTTGTGTACCTTCAATATTATGTGTAAATAATGATATTTTATTACCCTTGAAGAGTCATAGTTCAAGTTTGAGATTACTATTAACTTTAAAGTCTGATTATTACTTTTCTAAGTAAAGATTCAATGTAAAGATTATCTTTGTTACCCATAATAATCTCCTTCTGATGTGATGGATCAAGTTAAAAGTATTATTTTAACCCATACTCAAGTCAAATGGCCTAAAAGTATGAAGACAACTCCGCAATATAAATTAGGCCCACTTGAGATAAATTGGCCCAATAAATACTAATATTACTCAGCAAATACCTATAATACTTTTACAGTTTTACTAAATAAAAAGGATCCACACAACACTAGAATGGATCACTCAACCCAACCTGTGACCGGGATAAATCTTGACCATCAACCCAATTTGTCGAGAATCACCCAGATTATGTCATATAAACTTCCCATTTGAAATGACACACTAGTATAAATACTCCATTTTACTCCATTCCTATGACATGCGTACATTCTCACTCTCCCCTGTTCTCTCGTATTGCTTTCTTCACCTCTCCACCACTTATGCATTGACTTGAGTATTGAAGGGGTCTCGCTGGGAACTATCCCACCAACCCCTAATGACCTTACTTTGACTTCTAGCTGTTAGATTCGAGAACATTCAAAAGACCTGTGATCTGAATCCTCGAGCTCATAGGGTCTATCCCAACCCTACATTAAGTTGATATAGCATAGTTTTGTTTTTTTTTTATTAAAATGAATGGTGTGATATTGGTGTTTGGAGCATTACATTTCTTCATGTCGTTGCATATTATCTTATACGATAGTGGTCATATGATGGTAAGGTTAGTGACACGAACAGAGAATGTGTGTATATATTGCTCTTGTAACTCATTTTGAAATTACTTATCTTACTACATCCACTATCATACTTTTTCATGTAACTTCTGTAATTTGTGATGTAGTGGGTAAAATTTGGAGAAAAAAATGGAAAAGAAAAACAAGTTATTGTATAAATAATTTAAAATAAAGGAAAGAATGTATATGAGAAACTTCAAAACAATGTAAAAATTTTCCTCGTGGAGAGAAAATCAAAGATTTCTATTGCTCAAGTTGTGTCCGACAAACTATATATGTGAGCTTATTTATAAGTCTTTCAAAGAATCCTAATTCTATAATTGATAGGAATATGACAAAATCATACTTATCTCTAGAACACCTAACTCCCTAAAATATAATGTAAAATAACACATAACTCTCTAAAAGATAATGTAAAATAATATCTAACTCTTAAAAGATAATAAAACTTTAAAATAATATTTATCTAGAAAGAAAAGAATCTAGAAGATAAAACTTATTATCTAAATAATAAGAATGAAATATTTTCCAAATGTGGAATATCTTCCAAAAGATAACTCCAACCAAGATTCTCTCTATCTCTTGTATCATTCTCTCCCCCTTAAAAAATAACTCATGCTCAAGTTATCAACGTCTTTTAGATATTCAAGCTTGTCGAATAGATGAAAAGAATAAATATCAAATGCTTTAACATATTTTTTGGTAATTCCATCACAATTAGGCTCATTGATTTTCTTCAAAATGTGATCAAGCGCACACTTTTGGTTGCAACTTGTTGTAAATACCAATTGAGAATCTATTTTTTCTTTTTTCCCTCAAGAAAACCATAGTTTCATTGCCTTCTTAAGAAATTAGGAAGCCTCCATGTTTATTGGCAGCTACTTTATACTTGGTACTAGCTTCCTCAAGTTTCTGCTTGACCTTTGATTGAACATCTAGCATTGGTGGCAATTTTGTTAGTAGTTCCTTATGTACAATATCCATTTCTTCAAATAACAAATGTATGCCTTTAGGAAATTATTTTTCTAGTGAATCCCTCGTAGCAATCAAGATTCCATTTTCTACTAAGCAATGAAGTGTCTCTCTACAAATAGCCTTGAACTCCTTATCTAAATAATTTAGGAAAGATTTACCTTCCACTTTAGAAGCTTTGGCCTCAAATGTCTTATTCAGCTGCAACAAGATCATCTTCACTCCATTTGTCTTCAATTTGTATATTTTGTTCCGTCCAAAATGATGTGTATTATTGTCAAACTGTAAAGGTCTATCAAATAGGTAGTGGCATGCTTCCATGTCTACCACGTCACAATACACTTCATCTTTATAGTTTCCAATTGAGAAAAGAACTTTGCAATGTTTTGTCACTTGGATTTCTCCACAACCCTGATCCACACAATGTTGTAAGGATTTGGATGCTTTTCCACTGGTAGTTGCTACCTTTCAACAATACTCTTTGTAATGATTACCATTATCAATAACTAGGTTACAAATCTTACCATTATTGGCATTCCATGTTTGAAAATTTTGGTGGTAATAAGTTATATTGCTTTTTTTCGGTGCTAGCATTATCTTTTAAACCAAAAAGTTTTACCATCTTCTAAATCTTTGTCGTTATTACTATTGAGCCTACATATCATCTCATGTCCATCTTCAAGTTCTTCTTCAAAATCACCATGCTCTATAATGTTGATAACGTTTCTTCTTGGGCAATCATTGGAGCATTGTCTTGGCTGATTACAATGATAGCACTTTCCAGGAATTGACTTAGCGGATGGGTTCTTCTACGTTTGCATCTAAGTCTTGGTAACCTCCATCAAACTTTTACCTGCTGCTTTATCATATGCCATCTTCTCAATTTGTACTTGTGAGTTGTAAGTTGGCATGCTTTACTTTGTGCTTTCTAGTGCTGATTGAAGTTTATTCCTCCTAAAATGTTCCTTCTTCTTGTCTTGTATCATCATCTCAACTTTTAGCACCAAATTTTATGCTTCAAAGATATTTGCTAACATCTACACGCAAATCTTATCTTAAATTGTAGGCTTCAAACCATTTAGGTATCCTGCCATTTGTTGACTATCCGACTCCATTAAGTTGTTTTGCTCAGCAAGTCGCAAGAACTCTGTGATGTATTCATGCACTAATCTATCTCCTTAGTGACATCATTGATACTGTAAGAATAGGTATCACTCATAACTTGAGGGAAAAATGCAAGCTGTCAGTAATTGCTTCATCCGATACCACGTTCGGACTTATGCTTTACTTTCACGACTTTTGTATCTTGTAGACATTCCCACCAAGTAGAGGCAACTCCCTTTATCCTGTAGGCTACTAAGTTGACTCTATGCGCCTCAGAAAACTACAAATAATCAAAAAAATTATCTACTTCTACAAGACAATCCATAAATTCTTCAATATTTAAACTGTCATTAAAGTATGGGAGATCTACTTTAGGCAAAAGTTTTCATCTCTAGCAATGCATTTGATTCAATTTTGCTGATTTCCTCATCCCACATTAAACATCTCAATATATTCTTCTTCTTCTTCCGCTTCTGAATCTTCCACATTGGCATGATGATAACATTGACGAATAGGATCACATTTAACCAATCATGGAGCTTGGGTAAATTCCACATCTTCACGCCTTGGCCTCTTATCTATGCTGAGAGCATCTACACACAAATTCATCTCCTCCAACGTATGATAAAGAAATTCTCTCAATGAACAAATCTCCTCTTGCAGAGTTGGGAAAGTCTAATCTCCATTAACTATTTGGTTATTTTGCGAACCACCAGTTACTTTTGCATTAGCCAACACAGAAGGTCAAACCTTCTCTCATGCATAACTAATGTAGGGGGTAAAATCTGGAAGAAAAGAAAAGAAAAGAAAAACAAGCTATTGCATGAATAACTTGAAATAAAAGAAACCTTATACACGACAAGCCTCAAAATAAAATAAAAATCTTCCTCATATAGAGAAAGTCGAAGAATTATATTACTCAAGTTGTATTCGACAAACTACGTATACGAGCTTATTTATAAGTCTCTCAAAGAATGCCAATTCTATAACTGATAAGAATATGACAAAGTCAAACTTATTTTTAAAACTCCTAACTCCCTAAAAGATAATGTAAAATAATACCTAACTCTCTAAAAGATAATGCAAAATAATATATAGCTCTTAAAAAATAATAAAAATTTAAAATCTAATATTTATCTAGAAAGAAAAGAATCTAAAAGATAAAACTTATTATCTAAATAGGAGTTGTTGCGGACTTGTGGTAGTGTTTTGAACTCAAAAATTTGTCTAAACTTTGTATGGGCTGTTATATCTAGATGATAAGTCAGAAAAAGTACTAATATTAGACTAGTGAAAAAAGAAATTTTACTATAATTGGTATGAAACTCTTGGGAATGGAAATAGGTCAGACTACTTATTCGAGACCTATGGCTTAGCTTGGCTCAATCTATTTAATGAAAAAGTCATATCAAAGCTTAAAAAGTGGCCTTTTAACTAAATATACTAGATTTAGGTTTTTCTAAAAGCTTGCGAAGTCTAAAAGGCCAGCCGTCTATCCTTCTTTATATAAAAAGTACAATATTAGTGATATAATATTAAATTATTAATTATATTTGATTTCTTTAGTTAGTCTTTTATGGAATCCTATATTTGAAATTTCATAATTATGTATTTGTTATTTATCATTTTAATTATTTCTTATCAAGGTCTATTACAAATTTTAGCATATTAAAATTTTAGATTTATGTGATGTTTAGACTTAATTGAAGTTTTAGTAGAAAATAAACTTTTAGGCAAACTTCTAGGACAGGCTAGGGTTTTAGAATTTATTAAAAACATTAGGCGGAATTTATTAAAAAAATAAAAATAAAAGGTCTATTATGGATAATAGGCTAAACTCAGGCTCATCATTTACACAACAGGCTTGACTTATTTAAATAAAAGTCTAGTCGAACTTATTTTCATGCATAAAAACTCTCAAAGGAGAGTGAGACATTCACAATCAATTTTAAAAAAATTCTTTTTTTATTTTTAATTTGAAAATTAGATTTTGTCATCTACAATACCTGATTGAAAACATGTTACAGAAGTCTTAAAGGTTATTTATCTAAAAAATAAAAAAAAAATTAAGATTTATCTGTAAAAATGAAAGTAATATCTATATAAGGTTGACAAATATCTTGTAAGCAGTATCTCTTAAAATGATTAATACTCCATAATTTTAGATACACACGGTGATCTAAAGCAATCAACTAGCTAGCTTGTACTTGGGGTTTGTCTAAATCTGTCATCAACTGGATTTAATTTGAAGTGTCAAAAGTCAAATCTTGTAACTACCGCTCTATTAATTTTAATAGAATTATATATGATGTTTTTAGCCCACATGTCAATCCGGAGTATCTAGTCTATCACAACACGACGACGACGTGGACTTTTAATATTAATCAATAATCGTATGGTTATGTGGTTCTGCTTCTTTGATGCCTTTATTTATTAATAATAATGAATTAATTGATTGCTTCAGAAAATCAATAAATCCATGGTAATGGAAAAGGGTGGGGTCCGGATCTAACATCAATAATTCACCCACTTGACCCACATTTGGGTTAAGGGTGGAATAACCCGTCGCTTAGTACCAACGCCCCATGACTAATTGAAATATCTAAAAGCATTAAAAATCTGAAACTAATTTAAAATGATCAAATATGTATTGTTTAGTCATTAGTGGGATATGTATTCCTTCTTTCAGTGTAAGGATTAATTATTAGTATAATAGGACGCAGTCGGCTTTCTGAAAATTCCTACGAACTTTCTCTTTTCAGTTTTTTGAGGACCCTCCAAAGAAAGATTCCAACGTAATAAATAGACTTAATTACAACTCAAAAACATTTCAACACTGCGCATCTATTATTTGAAAAGTTAGTACTAAAAATATAAAATAATGAACTACCGTCTGCCTTTACTTTTCATTTTCCTAGTAAGGTAAGACATATTTATGCGCCGAATTTAGATCTATATATATATATA
>JACGDI010005252.1:802626-864562 GCA_014898725.1 Jacaranda copaia | reverse complement strand
TTATTCTGAATTCTGATGTATTGGGGTTGTCTATTTATGCCTGTGAGTATAGCAGAAATTCTGAAAGCTGTGATTGCTTTTAATACTATATCTCTTTTTTTTTGTTTTAGAAATTTTGGAGGTGTTCTAGGGTTGGATATTTTTTTGAGGTATTTTCATTTTTTAGTGAAAAGTTAATTATAAATGTGAGTTTGAAAATAAAATATTGTTTGGAGATTTTGTTTAAAATGTAATAATTATATGAGATTGAAAATGAATCATATTTGGAAAATTTAGTGTTCTTATATTAAGAGTAATGCAAATATGAGTAATAAGAAAAAATAAAAATGATTAAAAGTGAAAATGAAAAAAGAGTGTAATAATGTGTTTTGGAGAATAGTTCGAGCATAAAATTATTTGTAAAAATAAGGGAGAAATTGATAGTTTTCTGTTTTTATTTTCAACAGAAAATTAAAAGGGTGTTTGAAAATAAAACCAAACGGGCATTTAGAGGGTGTTTGGCTAAACTTATTTTAAACACCTTATAAGCTCCTACATCTTGTAAAATATTTTTTGAGCTTATAAGATATTAGATCTTATTTTTAAAATAAGTTGTTGAAATGTTTGAATAAAATAAGATCTTTTAGCTTATAAAATAAGTTTGTTTAGGGCATAGAATATATGAAAAAAATTATAAATAATTTATAAATTTAATAAATTGATTTTTTTAATTTAATTTTAAAAAAAATAGATCGTTTATTAATTTCATAATTTCAAAGTATGTTCAGCACAAATTAGTTTCATAATTTTGTGTTTTTGGTTTGTTTGAGAATAAGAATAGTAATAAAAAAATTTAAATTAATAGACAAATATAATAAATTTCATTTTTTTGAGAAATTGTTTAAAAGGACAATGAATTATTTTATTAATTGAGAAAAATTAGATTCCAATGAGGAAAATACTGCATTTAGTCATAATTAGAAAAAATTCAAATCACAAAATGACAATTTTGTGATTTTTTTTTTGTTATTCAATTTTTTCACAAATTAAAAAAAATAAAAACTTGTATTATTACAACAAACCCAAAATTTTCCCCCAAATTATTTTTTGCAATAAATTTAAAATTTTCACCAAAGTAATTTTTTTCACCAATATTTTTCCATCATTTAATTTAGAATATTTTTCAAAAAATAAAAATTTTAATTTAAGAATAAAATTTTCAAAACTAACAATAAAATAAAATGCAATTAAATAAATTAAAAGAGAGAAGTTGTCAGTGAGGAAAGGAAAAAGTGAGAGAATGGGAGAAAGAGAGGTAGAGAAAGGGAGAATTGTTTATGAAAAAAGAAAAAGGTGAAATGTCTGAGACGCTGCCTGACTTTCTCGCACATAAAATTTGGACAGAGTGTTACATCCAAACACCATTTCGTGCGTGTTTCTTGTCTCTATACGGGCAATGTGGGAAATATCCCCAAACAATCGCCGGAGAAGCTTCTATGACCTGTTGTAATTATGTCACTGTCTGTACCGCAAGCAAAATGACAAGAATATTCCCAGTAAATGACCCTATGAAGAAATTTGATCGACCCGATAATTAGATGCAGGACAGGTCACAGTCACAAGGCTAGTGTGGCATAACTAATTCGCAGCATGCGCATGAGCAAAGGAGGGCAATTAAGTTTACATTCACTGCACACAAGAATATGACACTTGTTCAATGAAAAGACTACCAATTAAGTTATTTTGGCTTGCACCCCACCGCAACGCACATGACCCTTTTGGTTATTCAAAACCAAATTAGGGTCGGCTCAAATTTAACTTTTGTTCATTACTAATTTTACAACCACGAAACAATTAAATTAAACAATAGCTACCTCAAACAATACTGTTGAACCATAATGCTCGATTATTTTTGGTTGACAAATAATGTATTTGTACAAGAATAGCAAATGTATAATAGTCATTCAAGTTCGTAAGAAAATTATTTAAACTTATCAAAACGTGATCATTGTTCAAGTTCACAAAGGATTACCCTAAAATGTGACTCCATTACTTGAGAATACTTTCTTCTTCTTCTTCTTCTTTTGTGGGTACTCAAAAAGTATCCTATTTTCTTTCCTTTTAGGGATTCAAAATTATTGAGAAAAAGACTCTAGCATTTATTCTATCTTCTTTCAACTCTAGTTAATTAGTTTGCACATACTGATAATGAGATCTTAGTTTCACATTTGACCAAATTATTTGCCTTTGGAGAATAACTACATCAATTTAGCATCATTTCTGAGAAAATTCAATCAATGTTGAGGATGCATAAGAGATCTCGAGCTCAACATGCTAACAAACAAGATATATCATGCTTGTAAATACCTAAGAAAGAATGGAATGAGAGAACAACCACAAGACTTAGCCCCTTAGTGACATTGTACCTCTCCCCAGCAATATTCACCGCCCTTAGTCACATTGCACCTCCCCCCAACAAGAGTCGCCTCTACCACTAAAACACACTCTCCTAGAGTTGTAGCTTTGCAAGTCACCTAGGAGACCTTGTTAGTCTTGAAAGAGTATGTTCGAGCAAGAGATGTGGATAGAATCATTGCTCAATTTACTACAAAGCCACCTCCAAAATGAGTCTAGCCCACATCTTCTTATCGAAGTCAATATTATATTCATGACCTCTGAGAAACCTGTATCTCTCAACTTAAAGTCGATATCATATGCATGACCATTAAGAAGCCCTAGTGTACATGAGAAGAAACACAAAAGAAGCAAGTTGACACATAAGAAAAGGACAATAGATGAACCTTTCTTCTTGAAGACAATACAAGAGAAAAGTAGAAAAATGGAAGACATCCCACATAATACATGCCAAGGAAGTTGATCTCTTTGCAAGGTGCTGAAAAAATAAAATGATGGGGTATTTATAGTGACTATAGAGTTGGCTAGGGACTATTCAGTTGAGGTGGCAATGATCCTAGATTTACATGACGTGAGAGTGAAGGGCTAAGATTGTCCCAAATTCTGAGTATAGGTTTGTTGGTTGAGTTGACCTGTATAAGAAGGATGCGAATTCTTAGGAATTTTTGAGAATTTAATTAAGAGCATGGGTTTTTAGTCTTTTAGAAATTCCTTCGTCATCATTAGTCACCCCCAACTTCATTGTTTATGAGAAAGTAACTCATAAATGAGGAAGTTGATCAATGCTGTTGAATTCTAATGGTCTCCTTCCTTAATTTGTTAGATTTGTCACAAGTTTCAAGGATGTAGTCTTTATAAATTGCCTCCCTTAGTCCCATTCTTCCCTTCATTTCTCTACTTTCAAGATCAAAACTTACATTGAAAATTCAACCTATCTACCTTTTACTCTTATCTCTTTCCAATGTTGGGCATGTTCGCTAGCAAGTAGGTGTCAATTTACTTTTGTCCTCTTTAATTTTATTTCTTTATTTGTTGTTTGTTATATTTGCTATAACATGACTAAGAGTTCTTCTTCTACCTCTTCATCAAGCGATAATGGTCGAAGCTCTCAATCGAGCTCTTCAACCTCCGACCAAGGAAGTCAAGGTACAAGATCTCTTGCACCTCTATTCTTTGTCAACCATAACGACCCAAATGATCCTTTGAACGCCCCTAGTAAAATAGGTCCCAATGTCTTCTCTTCTCTTCATAGCAAATTCTTTATCACTAATAGCTATAAAATAATAATGCCTCAAGTTGGGCAAAAAATGTATCAACATCCACTGAACTATTTGACGTTTCATATTCCTATGTTAGAGGTAGGGCTACAATTCCCCATAGCAGAACCTATAGCTAATATTATTAAAACCCTAAGTGTCAGTCCAACCCAGTAAGTCTCCAACTCTGTTCACTACATCTTAGGTTTCATTATCATTATGCTATTTTAATGTTGAACTTTCTTTCATCAATTTTTGGTACCTTTTCCATGCCAACCCTTCCACTCACTCGGGAGATCGATGTTTTTATTATATAATCATGCGTCGGAGTTTTAAATTTCTAACCTACCTTCCAAGCTTTGTTGGTTCTTGGTACAACAAGTGGTTTTACATAAAAGCTCTCCCACACAGCCCTTGGAATGTTCATTGTGAATGGCGAGACGACAAGCCAACCTTCTCTTTTGATGAGGAACCTTCGTAGGTCGAAGGTTTTGTTAAGGAACATTTGACCGCTCAATGATTTGACTTTCAAGATCTTTTTAGCGAAGAAACACTTAAGCTAGTCGACCTCTCTCCTACTAGGCTTCGACCTAGGAAAACACTTGGTAATTTTTATTTATTTCTTGTGGTTTTAATATCCTCTGACTCTATTCTTACCTCTCCTTCTTTTGTAAAGATGATAGTTCTTAAAGCAATGATTGCAAATCTAATGAAGCAAAAGAAAGTAGAGGTCGCAACTATTGAGAAGCATAAACGGGGTGAGGGGACTTTTGCACCTACACCAGATAAGGGTTCAGGCTTTGTCATTCCCTCCAATGACATTGATTTGTTGTCGATAGGTGCGACCCCCTAACATGCTTAAGGCATAGATCCTACACTTAAGGTGTAGATCTTATTTGCCCCTATGGCACTTACACCTCTTATGTTAGCTCGTCCTACTTTTGAAAATATTTTTAGTGGTAATGACCCCTATATTACATTGCTAGGGAAAGAGGATTCAACTACTCAACCGCTCAACAAATTTGCTCCCTTTCTTACCTCTAAAGGCAAAGACTAGGTCGGGGATGAACCTTCACACACCAACTTTGATAGATGCTCAACTCATTCAAGTGGTCATAGTATTCGTTTAAAGCGTCGACAGGTTGAGGAGACATCTATTGGTCCTCGGGTTACCTCAACTCCCCAGTTCCTTCTGTAGATGATAGTCAATTAATCTAAAGATTGGAGGTACTACATCTATTTGCTCACCAAAATGTTTGGTTCTTTACTAAAACATCTTGATTACACATATGAAATTACTTTTCTATCCCTCACTCAAATATAAAAAATCCCTCATTTGTTTGCTCTATACTAATAAAAATGGAATGAAATAATTGAAGATAGACTTTTTTGTTTGAATAGAAAAGGGTATTTTGATAAATTGATTTCATAATTTAAGGACAAATAGATAATTTCAAAAGAAAGAGCAAATCTAGGATAAATAAATCTATGGAGGGAATGTATGTTAATTTATCATTCATATTGTACATATAAATATGAATTTTAGGTATTAATTGAACATCAATATTTATTATCATTTCAATCAAATAAATAATAAGATAAAATAAAAATATTATATCATATCTTATTATTCCAATCAAATTAGCCTTTAAGTTGTAAGAGATTCCTTCTAGATAGAAAAGTCATGATTGGCCCCGAGGCCCTATAATTAACTTCTCTTAACATCATCATCAAAATTTTGCTTTGTGAATCTAGAGGACACTCAATGTGGTTACTAATGTCTAACCTAGGAAGAATACCAAAAGATTTTTCTCAAGGCAGAAATCACAAAAATGTATGAAACAAGATGCTTGTTTGATGTTAAAAAGTATAGGTTGTGATTGTTTGTGGAGTTATGTTCCATGTTTGGTGTTTTTAAAATTTGAGGGTTGTTTTAATATTTTTGATATATGAGAATGAGATATAAACTTGTAAATGATTGTGAGATAAAGTGTAATAATTATAGTGATGTGATGTATTGATTTGATTTAAGGTTGTAAATGGTTGTGAGATTGTTTTGAGATATATTTGAAAAATTTATTTGAGATAATGAAATTGTTGTATGCGATTTTTTTTTTTTTTGGGTTTAGATGGGATATTTATATTTAAAAAAATATTAATAATTATATATTATAAATTTATTAATATCAAAATTTATATTTATTAAGTTGAATACGAAATTTATTATAAATGCATTGAATTTATCCTTAATAAAAGAAAAACATATCATTTTGCGCTTTTCCAAAAATTTTTTGGACTTGTATTAATAAAAATATAGTTCCGCCTTACTCGTTTAATTACAAAATATGTGGGCTCTAATTTGCTATACTAACTTTTTTGTGGTTCGTCATCTAACATATTACCAAATTAATTAACAAGAAATTTTTATAAATCAAAAAATTTGTGTCAATTTATTAAATTTATTAATTACTAATAAAAAAATTAAATATAAAAATTATTTAAATAATTAATAAATTCAGTATGTTTTTTATTTAATGATGAATAAATAATTCGATAATTAATTTTATATGTATTATAAATAAATTCTGTAAAAAGGAAAAGGAGAGCGATAACATTATAATAAATTAAATATTATTTTTTACTTAATTACTAAAAATGACGAATAAATAATAATTTTTTTATAATTAATTTGATTGGATAGTGAGAGAAAACTTGAATAGTAGGGCTCATAGGTAACCCTATTCATTGTCCAAAAAATTTTAATTTGAATCCCACAACCAAGCACACATTTACCCCAAAAATATGTTTTAAAGACCAAGAAATGGGGACAAAGCCCCTAGACAAGCACAGCCTATGTTCTCCTTATAACCCCATGATCAATCTCGCCTCGCCTCGCCTCGCCTCGCCTCGCCTCGGTTGGTCGATGCCTTGACAAGGAAATTATCTAAACTTACTAAATTGTAATAATTATGTGAGTGTGTAAAAGCATGGTAACTATTTGAACCCACAAAAATATAAGGACCACCACAAATGTACAAGTTCGCTCAAAAAATGTTTTTCTTTGTATCAAACTCTTATAAATACCTTATTTTCCATTCATTTTGGGAATTCAGAATCTATCGAGGAGAGAGACTCGCATCGGCTCTTACTTTGAGCCGGAGCGTTTGATAGAAATAGAATCCATCTTATGAGAAGAACCATATCATTATTAGCATAATTTTATGTATAATATTATTTACTACTTAATTAAATACAAGCTCAAAACTAATTCAAGTCCAGTTTGTTTTCATAAAGGTCAACTTGACATGAATTTCAAGACCTGGCCTATTGTGCTTTGATTTTATTACATTTGAACTTATATTTAACTCGCTTAAAAGATAACAAAGCTGTATTACAAATTTTGAGTTGCGTTTTATCTCGCTGGCAATCCTTTTATCAAGTATACCTAAGAGCATCTGATTAATAATTAATTGACGAACAAGTTTGCTGATTTATTTTTAATATAAGGGTTGGCTTGATTGGATTTTTAACTTATCTCGTGATTATTTATCATGTGATAATTTGTATATTTTTTTATTATTGTAGGGTACTTTGGCTGGCATGATAAATAAATTCATGGGGGTGGCAAATTAAGTTATCATGAGAATTACATATATATAAACATGAACTTTTAATATTCATGCGAGTTTTGGTGTCCATTGTTATTTCAACTAATCGAATGATAAAATGAGATAAAAAAATTATATCTCACCTTATCATTCCAACCAAATTAATCTAAAACTATTAGAACTTTTTCATTTATAATTATTTCACTTATATTTTAATTTTTCAATTTTTTGAACTCAAGTCCAAATAAATTATTAAAATAGATCCAATAGTCTTGACGCGTTGTCACATAAACAGAGGGAAAGTAAAAGAAAAAGAAATCCCCAAATCAACGGCGACTTGCCCTGGTATTTTTGAAGTGAACCTTCGCTCTGAAGGAAGTGTTTTCAGGACCCACCGAACCGAACAAAATTGTTTGTGATGTTTCCCAATTTCCTAGTTTTCAAAGACATTTTCGTCTCAAAATATCAACGCTTTAGCGCGTCTCGTACGCGTTCTTTTGGCCGTCTTGTCCACTTGCACGGCTAGGGAGCGTTTGAACGAACTTATAAATTTTTCAAAATATCTTATCAAATATTTAAAATTTTATAAATTAATAAAAATATTTTATAATTTTTTTAAAAAAAATTTATAAAATTTTAAAATAAGATATTAAGAGTTTATAATCTCTTTTAAAAAAAAAAAGAAGATCAAAACTTATTTTTAAGATTTTAACAAGTTCATTCATTTTTAAACTATTTTATTTACAAAATTATCATTGTTAACATCTTATCAGTTTCAAAATCTTATATTATCCAAATACTTCAACAATTTATTTTAAAAATAAGATTTAATATCTTATAAGTTTCAAAAGTATTTTATAAGGTATAGGAGTTTATAAGATATTTAAAATAAATTTAGCCAAATGCCCTCTAAATTGGGTCCAGATACACTATTCCAAGATAAGGCTTAAATTTTAGTGAGTGAAAAAAATTAGTAACATATCTAAAATGCAAAGGATATACATGGTATAAAGCATTAGCGCCTCTAATAATTAACTTGATCAATATTTATATTATATATAAAATGTGAGTACTTGAGCGATGTGTTATTTTATGAGTTAATAAAATTAATTTAATTTTTAAACTTTGGTGTAACACATATATGGATCCTATGTGCATATTTTTCAAATAAAGAATAATTTTTAAAAAAATATGTAAATTGTAATCCATGTTCAAATCATAAAAATGTTGATTAGCTCAAAAAAGAAGAATGTCGACAATCAAAGAATCTACAAATTGCATTGATCGAAATATTGTTGTGCTACAATAATAATAGTTAATTTAAAAAATGAAAAAAATAGATTACTAAATCTTATAAATGCAAACAACTTCCCAATAATTAATTATCTTTCACAATAATCACATTTCGAATTTTTAAGTAGTATGTTTAAATATGAATGGAAGACTAAATTTAGAAGATAAAATTTTGTACCACAATTACCTAATGTGAATTATTTTTCAATTTTACCCTTTGTATGACATTGTCTTTTTAAATTTTAGATAGAATTGAAGAATAATTATGTGAAAGAAGACAAAATAACTTCCACTTCAAACACAAATTAAACTTTTCTTTAAAATAATACTAGTGGTCATTGCACACGATTCTCATAAACATAAAATATTTTTGAGTAATACATATTAATTAGTTGTGCATGTACCACATTCATTATACTAAAAATATCATGCATTTAAAATAATCTATAATTTTCATAATAATGAATAGTAGCCATATAAAATAATCATTTCATAGTTCATTATCAAAATAAAGAAAAAAAATTTGAAAATCATCAAAATATTAAGCTTATCTCATAAGTTATAATAATGGAGGTTTTTAAAGACATTATAGTTATTTGGACTATATATTACGATTTTAACTTTATTTTATTGAATGTGTGGGACATGTAGAAAAGTTAAATTAGGTACATTTGAAACTTGGTATGCAACTATCTATAAGTACATGAATTTTCAATTTCATCCTCATAGTCTATTTATATTCTTATTTGATAAAAAATTGAGTAAAATGCATAAAATAACTTCCAGTTATCAGTTACCACTTTAGACACAAAATATGCTTCTTCTTTTTTTTTTAATAAAAATATGAATTAAGAATAACAAGATAATTTTCTTTTATTTTATTTTGTCGCTCAGCTCTAATAATTTTTTCCTCTCCATTGTTTACTTTATTTCCTTTCTATTATTTAAATATTATTGTTTATTTAATTTTAAAATTAAAATGAATGCATTAGAAATAAAAAAAAAAATGTCCTAGTGACTTATAAGAACGTAATCAAGTAAAAATATTTTATACTATAAGAACTTCAGAGTACGCATCGAGTTTGCCAAAATGGCTATTATTTATTGGAGCCCAATAATTAATTTTGATATATTTTTTAATGTATTACAAACTTAATTATATTTCGATAATATTATTTTCTATTCTCCCCCTTTCGCCGTTTTCTCTTTTCGGGTTGTTGTGCCTACTAAAAAACAATTGTGGGTGAAGTTTTGTTTTTATTGCGGGGAGTAGATTGCATGCGTTGAATGTATTGAATTGCTGCCTGCTGGTGTTAATATTAACATGCATTATTTTTATTCGATAACTTATAATAATTCATTTGAACAAACATCAAAATTATTGACACGTAATACAATTGAACAACGATAAATTATTGCGGTGTTTTCTGGATCTTGAACTCCCAATTTTTCCAACTTCTGCAACAGTTTTCAACTACAATTGACTGCTCTCTAATATTTTACTAATTATACAAAACTATAAAATTGATATCAAGTTAGATAGATAGATAGCATTTACTATAATATTTGTACCTGTCTTGATTCTTATGATCCATTATAGACAAAAAAATAAAAATAAAAATAAAAATTCTTTATACAGCAATTATAAGTTACAAGGACTTTGGGTAGCTAGCTTTTGTATCGTTTTGGCTATGTTTGGTTACATTTTGCCAAAATAAAATCATTTTGACACATATGATATGGGTTGATATTTTGCCAAAATACCAAATATCAATTTTTGTGAATACTCCTTCAAGTTAATTGGCTTATTTATTTTTATAATTAAAAAATTCATATCCAATCATCACATATACATATTATATCTATATATATTACTATTTTTACAATAAAAAATATTATTCAATTTCATTTTTACCCTAAAGAAAAGCATTAATTTGACTGCTACAATAAATTTTGTCTCATCCTAAAATATAAACAAGCACACAAAAATTCTCTAAACTAATTTTCTAACTATTTTTAAAATATAAACAAACATCAATCACACTCCCCAACTTCACTCCCAAAACTTAGAAAATATGACCAAACATTACCTTTGTGTTTGGAGAACATCTTAATCATATTATATGTTTATATGCTACCCTGACTATTTAGAAATATTTTTGTAACTTTCATGTTTGTGTATTCTCGGGTTGTCTTAGTCAAAGTTTGAATTTGTTTTAAGATCTTTTAGGAATAGTATTTTGGGGGATTGTATGATGTTTGGTTGTATTTGGGAGAGGAGACTCTTCAAGCATAGCAAAAGCAATTTAGGTATGAGATTTTTAATTTATCAAAAATTTATAAATTACACTCACAAATTTAATGATAAAATTAATATTCAATAGATAGAAAAATAAAATAAATACAAATTTATGTGGTTTAATAAATTCTGCCTACCTCCACAATAATTTTTTTCTTTTACTATGATAGAATTTTATTAGTACAAAATAACTCTTTGAACTTAATCTTTTGTACAACCATTCTCATACTACTAAAGAAATGCTCACTCTTTCCTCGTACTGCCACACTCGTAACTCACAATAACTACTCCATAAGTATTATGAGTTCCACAAGTTTCTTCTCAAGTAATCAAATAAACATATCTATTTGTAAGAGAAAACTATTTGACTACTTTACCTATAATTAGAAAACCTAATACAAGAAAAAGTCATAATTCTAGTCAAACTTTGTTTCCAGATAATCAAGTCAAATCCCAAGAAAGACAAATTCTACTATAAATGTATTTTTATTTAAATCTTTGTCTGATTAATGATGTGGCATCAAATTTTTATATTATTATATGTTATTTTTGTTTTGATATAATAATTGAGAAATATATAATAGTATTGAAATAATAATTGAAAGATATAATATATATTTTTTACAGATTGAAATTATTAGGACTTTTAAATTAATTTGAGAGAAAAAGTTAAATTTTAGAAAAAATATTTATTTATACTTTGAAAATACTTTGAAAAATGAAAAAAAAAATTTGGGGAAAAAAATCCAGATATAGCCTTAATAATTTTGTATGTTCTCGAGCTATTTTGATAGTTTATGGATTGTTTTAGTCATTTTATATGTCCGTATATCATTTTGGGCCTTCAAGAATATTTTGATAGTTTTCACGTTTACATGCTGTTTTTAGTTATTTTAAGAGTATAATGATAACAATATATATATATATATATGAATGTTTAAATGACGATTTAGTGGATGCGTTAATCGTTTTACATATTCATATTTATTTTGGCGCTTAGGAAATTCTTGTGCTTATTTATGTCGTGTCTTCGTATTTTGAAGATGTTTTGATAATCACATGTAATTAGAGATATTGAAAGAGAAAGGAATATTAGAATGTTGTAAAATTAGAATAAAGTCATAAAACCTGTTTTTTAAGTTATTAAATTCTAGCGTATTATTTGTGCTCAAACATTTTACTTAATCACATGTTGGCGCATGTGAGTGAGATTTTGTTCTTACCGAAAGATAATTTAACAAATGATAAGTAAAAGAACTTTTAAATTATCTTAAAATATATGATTTTTTAATATTAAACAAAATTTCATACGACAAAAAAAGTAAATATATTTTAAAAATTGACTTGATAAAAATTATTGTGCTTAATTTTTGTAAAAAAAAAAGAAAAATGTATCCTAAATAATGAACAAACGTGGTATCTCATGAAAAAAGTAGAATAAAGAACTCTACGTCAACCAATCGTCAAAAGAAATAGTAATTCTTTAACATGTTTTTTGTTTTGCCCTTGTCGAACAATTACTTTAAACTTTAGTACCTCAAATTTATGATTTTCATTTTTGTTTTTAAGAAAAACTCTTTGTTGTGTAATTTGTCAATTTTTTATTACTATTTTTTATAAATATAATATATTTAAGATTTTTAGTGTATGATGTTTATCTCTGGCTTCGCATTCATCCAAACTAAACAAAATATTCTGGGACGGTATTATCTAAATCTATATTCATTTGTAAATCTTATTTTATTTTATTTTTGTTTAAAGAAGCTTTCGTGCTGGCGCAGGCCTGGGCAGGGGCATGGGCATGTGGGATGAGGTTCGTTTCTCGAGTTCGGAGCTTTTCTTGT
Organism: Jacaranda copaia; assembly: GCA_014898725.1. Classification (NCBI taxonomy): domain Eukaryota; kingdom Viridiplantae; phylum Streptophyta; class Magnoliopsida; order Lamiales; family Bignoniaceae; genus Jacaranda; species Jacaranda copaia. The sequence continues at coordinate 851,868 of JACGDI010005252.1, read as the reverse complement.
TGTTTGACCGCAGCTCACAGTCACATGAAAAGCACCGGCTCAGAATTCCAATGTGTGAATCATTATTCGCTCCACCTCTGTAGTATTTTCATACCTTACATTTTCATTGTATAATTATCACAGCCATTTTCAAATTTTTTCAACTTGGGTGAGAATTGCTATCGATTGTATTTGACCTCTGAAAGCGTTATGTTGATAAAATTAGGTTTGCTTTAATTATTTTTATTGATGCGCATGTTAAAATTATTTGAATTCAATTTCAACTTTACGTCATTTTATATAAAATGATACCGTTTAATTAATTAATTAATAATGAATATTTAATATTGATTGAACATAAAAATTCGAACATAGCATAATTGGACACAATTTGCCGCTTGTGTTTCCCTTCTTTTTCAACCATAAAATGAATTAATTCAAACATAAAAGTATAATTCTGATTTTTCATTTTTTTAAAAATATTTTGTCAATAGTTTATTATTCACAATAATTTAGTAATAAGGTGGCATTCATCTTAATTTTTTTTATCGTATATTCTACGGTTCATAAAATGCTATGTCTTTTATAAAAAATCGTTCCTTAAATTGTCTAGATGAAATGAAGTTTTATTAGTATTGATAATTTATAATCAATGTGGTCTAAAATATAGACTCAATTGAAATTTAAGTATAAGTAGGGATCAATGTATTTTCCTAAAGGTATTTATAGGGTTTTGTTGTAAGAGTTTGTAAATTCATTTATAATTATTTTATATTAAGAAGTTTAAAAACTCATCCACGCACTTCAAAATTATTTTTCTCTTTTTACTTATTTAAATCCTTTTTCCTTTCCTATGATATTAGAATAATTGAATTAAATAAGATATATTTATGTATGAACTTTTTAAAATATTGTATGTATTTGTTTTCTAGAGTAGGAGTATTTCCCCTTGATGTTTTCAAACATATTAAATGCGTTGTATATTCATAAAGTAAACTTTTTGTATTTAACAGGATATCTTATACTTAATTTGTAACTAATAATTAACAAATGAACCCAATCTTTTCTTAAAGAAAAAAATAAATAAATAAATTCTGGATTTATACTTGCATCAGCACAACTGTTCAAAGAAGGCAAATAATTTTTGGCCCTTTTGGAAAGTTTCAATTGGCTGTACCACAATCATGGCACTGTGTACCACACGAGTCGCCATCAAAATCCACATCTCCACTTCAAAACAGCGTAAATTCCCATCCGCCATTGCCATTTGAAAAGTTCATCTCTTTCCATTACAAATCTGCAACTCCAGAAAACCAACATAAACCCCTCCCGCAGTTTCTCCATTGCAGATAGCACCTAAAGAGCTTGAGAAAAACCCAAATACCTTCCCCAAATCCTCTGATCTCTCCGCATGCCAGAATGAATCAAGGGCCCCCAAGACCCCAAGACGAAGAGGTTTACAACATAATACCTATCCACAACCTTCTAGCTGACCACCCCTCCCTCCGCTTCCCCGAGGTCCGCGCCGCCGCTGCAGCCCTCCGCGCCGTCGGTGACCTCCGCCGGCCGCCGTTCTTCCCATGGAGGCCCCACTATGACCTCCTCGACTGGCTTGCCCTCTTCTTTGGGTTCCAAGCCTCCAACGTCAACAACCAGAGGGAGCACCTGGTTCTCCATCTTTCCAATGCTCAGATGCGCCTCTCCCCGCCTCCTGACAACATCGACACCCTCGACCCGTCCGTCCTCCGCCGCTTTCGCCGTAATCTCTTGAGAAATTACTCCAATTGGTGCTCATACCTCAACGTCAAGTCCAATATTTGGCTTTCAGACTCACACTCCCGCCACTCATCCTCGGATCACCGGCGAGAGCTCTTATACGTCTCTCTCTATTTGCTTATTTGGGGTGAGTCTGCCAATTTACGTTTTATTCCGGAATGCATTTGTTATATTTTTCATCATATGGCGATGGAATTGAATAAGATATTGGAGGACTATATTGATGAGAACACGGGGGGGCCTTTTTTGCCTTCTATATCTGGGGAGAATGCCTTTCTGAATAAAATTGTGAAGCCAATTTACGATACTATTAAAGCCGAGGTTGGGAATAGTAAAACTGGGACAGCCCCACACTCTGCTTGGCGAAATTACGATGATATAAATGAGTACTTTTGGAGTAAGAGGTGTTTTGAAAAGCTGAAATGGCCGATTGATATCGGGAGTAATTTCTTTGTGACGGGGCATAAGGGGAAGAAGGTAGGGAAGACGGGGTTTGTCGAGCAGAGGTCATTTTGGAATTTATTCAGGAGTTTTGATAAGTTGTGGATTATGCTGATTTTGTTCCTTCAGGCCGCGATTATTGTGGCTTGGGAGGGCAAGGAGTATCCATGGCAGGCCTTAAAAAGTAGGGAGGTTCAGGTAAGGTGCTTGACTGTGTTTTTCACATGGAGCGCACTAAGGTTCTTGCAGTCTCTGTTGGATGTAGGAATGCAGTACAGTTTGGTCTCTAGGGAGACCAAGTCTTTGGGGGTGCGGATGTTTTTGAAAACTGTGGTTGCAGCTGGGTGGATTGTGGTGTTTGGGGTGTTTTACAGAAGGATATGGAGCCAGAGGAATAATGATCGGGGGTGGTCGAGTGCTGCAAACAGGAAAGTGGTGAATTTTCTGGAGGTTGTGGTGGCTTTTATTGCTCCTGAGCTGTTGGCTTTGGCTCTTTTTGTTCTACCATGGATTAGGAACTTTTTGGAGAACACAAATTGGAAGATATTTTATTTGTTGTCGTGGTGGTTCCAAAGCAGGACTTTTGTGGGTCGGGGGCTTAGGGAAGGTCTTGTCGATAATGTTAAGTATAGCCTTTTCTGGGTCGCAGTGCTTGCAACAAAATTTGCTTTCAGTTACTTCATGCAGATTAAGCCAATGATTGCTCCGACAAAGACGTTATTGAATCTCAAAAATGTTAATTATGAGTGGCATGAGTTTTTTGATAACAGCAACCGATTTGCAGTTGGGCTGTTGTGGCTCCCTGTTGTTTTGATTTACCTAATGGATCTCCAGATTTGGTACTCAATATACTCTTCGTTTGTCGGTGCTGCAGTTGGGTTGTTTGATCACTTGGGAGAAATCCGGAACATGCAGCAGTTAAGGTTGAGATTTCAATTCTTTGCTAGTGCCATTCAGTTTAATCTTATACCTGAGGAGCAGCTGTTGAATGCTAGGGGAACAATTAAGAGCAAGATCAAGGATGCTATCCACCGGTTGAAGCTGAGATATGGACTAGGCCGGCCCTTTAAGAAACTTGAATCCAACCAGGTGGAGGCCTATAAATTTGCCTTGATTTGGAATGAGATAATCAATACATTCAGAGAGGAAGACATTATCTGTGACCTTGAGGTTGAGCTTTTGGAGCTGCCTCAAAATGACCGCAAAGATCCTAAAAATAACTGGGAAATTCGGGTGATTCAGTGGCCATGCTTGCTCCTTTGTAATGAACTACTGCTTGCTCTCAGCCAGGCACGAGAGTTGGTAGATGCTCCTGACAGGTGGCTTTGGTATAAGATCTGCAAGACCGAGTATAGGCGATGTGCAGTTATTGAAGCATATGACAGCTTAAAGCACTTTTTACTGGCAATTGTCAAATATGATTCTGAGGAACGCTCCATAATCAGAACATTTTTCCAAGAAATTGATCAATGGGTTCAGTTGGAGAAATTCACAAAAAACTACAACATGAGTGCACTCCCCAAAATCCATGAAAAGTTGGTCCATCTTTTTAATCTTGCCCTCAAGCCTGAAAAAAATGCTGACAAGGTGGTGAATGCTCTTCAGGCCCTTTATGAGGCTGCTATTAGAGATTTCCTGAAAGAGCAGAGAAACAATGATCAGCTGAAGGAGGATGGTCTTGCTCCTCAAAGAACTTGTGGTGAAGGATTGCTTTTTCAGAATGCTGTTGAGTTGCCTAGTGCAAGTAACGAGACTTTCTATCGTCGGGTCCGTCGGTTGCATACCATCCTCACCTCTCGGGATTCCATGCAGAAAGTTCCAGAAAATCTTGAGGCAAGGCGTCGAATTGCCTTCTTCAGTAACTCCTTGTTCATGAACATGCCTCGTGCTCCTCAAGTTGAGAAAATGATGGCTTTTAGTGTTTTGACTCCATACTACAGTGAAGAGGTGTTGTACAGCAAGGAACAACTCCGAACTGAGAATGAAGATGGGATTTCGACCCTTTACTACTTGCAGACCATCTATGCCAGTGACTGGAGGAACTTCTTAGAAAGGATGCGACGTGAAGGGATGAAAAGTGAAAGAGAACTGTGGACAACTAGGCTGAGAGATCTTAGATTGTGGGCTTCATACAGAGGCCAGACACTTGCCCGCACAGTAAGGGGAATGATGTACTACTATCGTGCCCTTGGGATGCTGGCTTTTCTGGATTCTGCTTCTGAGGTGGACATGAGAGAAGGATCTCAGCAACTGAGTTCCATGAGGCATAATGATGACATGGATGATTTGAGCTCAGAAAAATCACCCTCGTCAAGAACGTTGAGCAGAGCAAGTAGTTCAGTTAGTGTGTATTTTAAAGGTCATGAGCGTGGAACAGCTTTGATGAAATTCACTTACGTGGTTGCATGCCAGATTTATGGTTCTCAAAAGGCCAAAAAGGATCCCCATGCTGAGGAGATACTTTATTTGATGAAAAATAATGAAGCACTTCGTGTTGCCTATGTGGATGAGGTTTTGTCTGAGAGGGATGCGAAAGAGTATTACTCTGTCCTGGTGAAGTACGATCAGAAGCTGCAGAGAGAAGTTGAGATATATCGGGTCAAGTTGCCTGGTCTGGTGAAGCTTGGAGAGGGGAAACCAGAGAATCAGAATCATGCCATCATCTTCACTAGGGGAGATGCAGTTCAAACAATTGACATGAACCAGGATAACTATTTTGAGGAGGCTCTAAAGGTGCGGAATCTTCTGGAAGAATTCAAGCGCTACTATGGTATCAGAAAACCTACCATCCTAGGAGTGCGGGAGCACATTTTTACAGGTTCTGTATCGTCACTTGCTTGGTTCATGTCTGCACAGGAAACGAGTTTTGTCACCTTGGGCCAGCGTGTTTTAGCTAATCCTTTGAAGGTTCGGATGCATTATGGGCACCCTGATGTGTTTGACAGGTTTTGGTTTTTGACTCGGGGAGGTATAAGCAAGGCTTCCAGAGTGATCAATATTAGTGAGGATATTTTTGCTGGATTCAATTGCACACTGAGAGGGGGGAATGTTACCCACCATGAATACATCCAAGTAGGAAAGGGAAGGGATGTTGGGCTGAATCAAATCTCTATGTTCGAAGCCAAGGTTGCCAGTGGGAATGGTGAGCAAATACTAAGCCGAGATGTTTACAGGTTGGGTCATAGGCTGGACTTCTTCCGAATGCTTTCATTCTTTTATACTACTGTGGGCTTTTTCTTCAATACCATGATGATTCTCTTCACTGTGTATGCATTTTTATGGGGCCGGCTTTATTTGGCATTGAGTGGGGTAGAAGGCTCGGCCATGGGAGATGCCACAAATAATAGAGCACTTGGTACAATCTTGAACCAGCAGTTCATCATCCAACTTGGTCTCTTTACTGCCTTGCCAATGGTTGTGGAAAACTCACTTGAGCATGGCTTCCTGAATGCCATCTGGGACTTTATAACAATGCAGCTCCAACTTTCTTCTGTATTCTATACATTCTCCATGGGAACCCGTGGTCACTACTTTGGCAGAACTATTCTGCATGGTGGTGCAAAATACCGTGCAACTGGCCGTGGTTTTGTAGTGCAGCACAAGAGTTTTGCTGAGAATTATAGATTATACGCGCGTAGTCATTTTGTGAAGGCTATTGAACTTGGACTGATACTCACTGTTTATGCTTCCTACAGCCCAGTAGCTCAAGGAACTTTTGTGTACATAGCATTGACCATTTCCAGTTGGTTTTTAGTAGTCTCTTGGATTTTGGGGCCATTCATTTTTAACCCTTTAGGCTTTGATTGGTTAAAAACTGTGTATGACTTTGATGAGTTCATGAGCTGGATATGGTATACGGGTGGTGTCTTTGCCAAACCTGAACAGAGCTGGGAAAAATGGTGGTATGAAGAGCAAGATCATTTAAGGACAACTGGTCTTTGGGGAAAGATACTGGAGATCATTTTGGACCTCCGTTTCTTCTTTTTCCAGTATGGGATTGTGTATCAGTTAGGCATTGCTGCTGGGAGCAAGAGCATCGCTGTTTACCTGCTTTCGTGGATCTGGGTGGTTGTGGCTCTTGGACTTTACACGATAATAGCATATGCTCGGGACAAATATGCTGCAAAGGAACATATCTACTATCGTTTGGTTCAGTTCCTTCTTGTTGTCCTTGCAATAGTCGTGATTGTAGCCTTACTTGAGTTTACCAAGTTCAAATTTCTGGATCTCTTCACAAGTTTGTTGGCTTTTATTCCCACTGGTTGGGGATTTATATCCGTTGCACAGGTTCTTCGACCATTTCTACAGGAAACAATACTTTGGGAGACTGTTATTTCTGTAGCTCGTATGTACGACATAATGTTTGGGATCATTGTAATGGCCCCTGTGGCCCTTCTATCATGGCTGCCTGGGTTCCAAAACATGCAGACGAGGATTCTTTTCAATCAAGCCTTTAGTAGGGGCCTGCACATATCTCAGATTGTAGCTGGAAAAAAACCTAAGGCTGATTTGTAAGATTGGGTAAGGTAACATCTATTAGTTTAACCCTGATCATAGCATATTCCTGTTTATAACACTCAGTGACTTCTAGTGAAAGCTTCGATCTTTTCTGTGTTATTTGTGTTAATGTTTGTGGTTGATTCTGCTTGAGTTGTCTAAAGGTTAATCTTTTATGCCAAAGTTCCATCTGCCCATATGCGATGCATTTTCTTGTTAATCTCCTTAGTTGTTAATTGCTGCCATTATTTCTGAAGTTTAAGACGTACACTTGCATGAAGTCAAGACATTTTGTTGGATGTGAACCTTAATCACAGCAAAACGAGAAACGTTGGGAATGGTTCTATTCTTGTTTCACTCGTCCAGCCACTGCTTTAGTTGCTCCACATAATTAATCTTGTTCTTGTAATCTTTTGGTCTTATGTTGCTGTATGGCCCTAACGTCTTTGAGTTTGAAATACCCATTTGCTGAACTGTGTAATTTCAAGTAATTAATGCCATGACATTATGTTGGCGTCTCAAGTGCTAATAGTTTCTAGCAATTTTCTTCTCTCTCTCTCTCTCTCTCTCTCTCTCTCTCTCTCTCTCTCTCTCTTTGGGGGGTTAATTATATCATGTTATCTTCATGTCCATCTTTCGTGATAAGAGAAGCAAATTGTGTTTTGCAGGTTTAGAGTTGAGTTGTGGAATGGATCGATCCATAATGCAGCGCTTGAGGTTTGAGGTTGTAAGGGCAGCATTTTTGGCTGGCATTTGTTTCATCATTTTCTTACCGTTTGTAATTAGTCAGATTCTTGTCATAGTTGATGCGTACATTGCTAAAACTACTCCGATAAGAGATTCATTGTTTGTTTATGTTTAAATACCAACATTCTGTAAGAAAATATCTGTTGTTGTGTCTATTTTTGAGTAAATATTGTTAGTAGTGTACCAGATTCTACAACTCTTCCCCGCAACCAGATTTTAAATCCTTGTAATTTGCTCCTCAGGCAACTCTTTGCTCGTTCAATTTGTGTTTTCAAAATTTTAGATACGTTTATTTTTTTCAAAGGGTCATTATTATTACAAAATTAAAAAATTATTTGATTTATACACATTTTAATTGAAAGTATTTTTCATTTTTATTTTTAATTTCTTATGAACCTGCCTATTATCTTGTTATTCAGAACAATTAATTTTAAATTTGATCTATATAAAGTATTCATTAATTCACATAATTTTAAATAATACGTCTTCTGTATACAAGGCATTCATTAATATGCACATTTTTTTAAATAATACGTCTTCTTAAGCATAAAAGAACATACATCATCTAAATTTTTAATTATATATCTATTTTAATTGTTATTCTTAAATAAAATATTGAAATGAAAATTTTATTTTATTTTTAGAATCATAATTATTTGTTCTAATTTTGAAAATATCGGAAATTGAAAATAAAAACAAAAATAAAACAAAATGAACTCTAAGTTTGGCGACCCTATCTGTGGCTATCTTGATCCTATGCGGAATGTTAGATAATACAGGAAGAGTTGAGGGCTTGATGTGCATTCAATAAATCCTCCACTGTTCAATTTGTCGTATTCTTGATACTTACCAAAGAAAAGTAATGTACACTCAATTCGAAATCAATAATAGGATAATATTATTTTATTAAAAAAATAAATTTATCATTATAAAGTTTTTAAAAAGAAGAAGGAGAGAGAAAAAAAAAGAAAAAAAAAACTGACGTGCCAAAGCCCAACACCCCACATGGATTTGCTGTCCTTAGCTTACCCTGTGTATATATTAATACAACTATTAATAACAATTAATAGTTCTGACTTCAAAAATTTTACAAGTTAAAAAAATTATTTAGTTATTTTTATATGTTAATATATTTTTAAATATTTTCAATATCTGTATTTAAATTTTAGAATAAATTAAAAAAATTAAGATAAAATAAAATAATTAAAAAAGTAAACACTAAAGAAAAAATATAAAATGAAAAGAAAAGAGGAATTAAAAAAGCAGTATCTGACCATCATTTAAAAAGAGGGTTAATTACATGAATTCATAAGAGACATTAGCTATGTTTGGTTACATTTTGGGAAAACAATTTTGTTTTCCCAAAATATAATCAAGTATACAAAAATTGTTTTCCCAAAATATAATTAAGTATACAAAAAATTTCTCTTCAAAATACTAAATTAAATTTTTTAATACACCCTTTTCTATTTTTCATTTTCCTCAAAACTTCCTCATTTTTTAATATATACATATATTATATATATCATATATATCATATATATATGTTATTATTATTCTAATAATAAACAAATCATCTAATTTTATTTTCGTCCAAAAAATCCAACAAAAGAGCGTTGATTTAGTTGTTACAGTAAAATCTATAGCATCCTAAAATATAAACAAACATACCAAATTTTTTTAAAATAATTTTTTTACTATTACTAGAACATAAACAAACATATATTACATTTCTCAACACAAATTTCATACTCTCCAACTAAGCCTATCAATGGGTGGGTTTAGCCCTATCTAGTTCAAAAAAAAAAAAAAAAAAAAAAAAAAACTTGTAATACCCAAGCCCATACCCATACCTACTAAAGAAAATGCAATGATATGGTTATGGTCTATACCCATGAGTTACCCATACCCAACAATTAATTACTCATTATTCTAATACTCAAATTTAACTATTAACCTAAAAATTCATATACCAAATTAAAAAAGACTAATGATAAATTTTCAATATATATGTAATTAAAATTATTTATCTTTTTTATACAATAATATATTTTTTCAATAATTTACATATCTTTATTTTAATATAAAAAAATTTATTCTATTTACACCATGCACGTTTTTTATCTCAATTTTCTTTAGTCAATTGTTGTATTCTGAAATCAATAGTATATGCCCATAACATATGAGTCCACCATGCCATCTAAGAAAATAATTATGAAATATTAATCTATTTACCCTAAAGTATGGCACATAGTTTAAAGTTTAAGGTGATATTTTAAATTTTTTATATTGAAAAATTATTTTAAAAAATAAAAAATAAAAAATTAAAGAGAGACAAAAATGTAATTAGAGAGAAAAATGTAAAAAAAATAAAAAAATGGAAGAGAGAAAAGCTATTTGACACTTATAATATTTTTTATCTAAATAAAGAAAGGATTGGGTCAAATATGAATTATACATACTTTTCAAAAATAAATAAATTTTTTCAAAAATAGTGCTTAGTTAGTATATGATCAAACCAACAACACAAAAAAAGTGGACTAATATATGATATCTTGCTCACCAATTCATATTTTAGAAGGTAAAATAGTATCCTTTTGATTTTTTTCATTTAATATAATAAAATTAAAAATGTAAATGATATGGGATAACCTAACAGGCCCGGCTCAACAAGCTATCGATCTCAGAGAAGGCCCCCAAGGCCTACTTAACATGCACAGTATAACATCGCTTCTGGACCCAGTTGGGTTGGGTTACTCAACCATAGTTGTCTGGTCGAGCGGATTGCCCTCGACCACGCCTAATTGGAGGCTTCAAGCCACTTCATCTGGTCAACCATCCCTCTGGTCGACCGACTTGTCTGTTCGACTATTGTCAACCAGAATGCTCACTTCGATACTGACTCATATTTTTGCCACATTTAATGCTTTGACAAGTAGCATGCCTCCACATTAATTGCTCTCACGTGTACTCTTAGATGCACTTTCAACCCCAAATTTCCCCTGGAATGGTACACCCTCGGACATAGTGTTGTCACTATCTGAAGTACTAGACATTTTTGCAAAGAAAAATAAAGAAAAACATAAGCTTGTAGAAAACTTATAGCATATAGCTTGAAAACTCTAAGTGCAGAAAGGATTTAGAAAGTTTTGAAAGCAAGAACTCGACCAGAGCGGATTTAGCAAAAGTGAAAAATAGATGTCTCTACCCCGCCTATTTATAGGCATTTGGACACGAGAACCCAAGTGGCAGTAATAATTACACTGCTGCCCCTTAGCACTTTGTATTCTGTAATATAATTGGCACATTAAATGAGCAAAAATCATTAGAAACCCTGGTTAAGAATTTAAAAACCCTAGTCGATTATTTTAAAACCCTAGTTGAAAGTCTAGAATCATGGTTGAATACGCATAACCATCGTAAAACTACCATAATTGCAGTTTAGATTTCTACTCCATGCTCTTTTTCATCGACAAGCTCAATTAAGACCTCGAATAGAGGGGGCTCATGATATAAGATAACCCAATCGGCTCAGTCCAATAAGCTATCCACCTTAGAAAGGGCCCTCAGGCCCACTTAACATACACAACCCAATGTCGCTTTCAGACCCAGTTGGGCCAAGTTATTCAACCACAGTTATCTGGACGAGTGGATTGCCCTCGACCTAATAGGAGGCTTCAAGCTACTTTATCCAGTAAACCATTCCTCTGGTTGACCGCCTTATCTATTCAACTATTATCGACAAGAGTGCTTACTCCGACGTTGACTCATATCCTTACCATATTTGATGCTTTGACAAGTAGCATGCCTCCTCATTAATGGCATATGCCACCCAGTACATTCTTTGCCACCCACTCTGCCATAAAGCTTACCACTAACTCTAGTAGGGAGGCACACCCTTAGAGTACTGTTTATCCTGAAAAGTAGGAGATGATGCCACTTGTAATAGTATCAGAATGGAATATGACTAATAATCCCCAACCAAGGACAATAGCCCTCTACACTTGATAAGGGCATCTTAGACATATCATTCATCCAAAGAAGGCTATAAATACCTCATTGCCAGCCACACTTCGGGTAATACCATAGGCCAAATTGTATAGTGCCCCCTTGTGATATTCAAAATTGGCTTATTACCCCATATGAAATACAGAATTATGTCTGCACCCCTTGTGTTTAGTTAAATCTAGCTCACTGCACCCATTGTAGACCTAACCACAAATTAAAATATGTTATGACCAAAACACCCTTATATATAAATGAGTGAAGAACCCTGTTCCATTTCAGTTTGTTCGAAAATTCCTCCACACTAATCATTCATTCTTCGCTTAGAAAACCTTAATCAAAGTATAAATCAAAACTGTACGTCCTTAATGTGCTGCCAAATCTGAAGAAATTTTAAAGACTACTTGTAACAAGAGTGCCGAGCACCATATTCATGGAGAATTTGTGAAGAAACAGGAGTTAGACTGCAAAATGAGGTAAGTTAAGGATTGTTCTGTTACTGTGATATTTTCATGGACTTTAATGATGTTTGTGAATTTTAAAGTTATTCCTTGCCTATATGTTTTGAAATAATGTTTATATGTTTGTGTAATATATAGCTAATTTTGTATTGTTCTAAAATGATTGGGTATGTTTGATTATATCACTGTACTTTTTTTCTGCTTTTCAAAAAAAATTCTATTGTGGGCTTTGGTAAATTGCGTCCTTTATGGTATATAGAAAAAATTAGTATGGGGCAACACATTACATTTATGGGAGGTTATTGCCAATTAATTATTGATTGATTAGTAGTCCCAAATGCTTCTATTGTGGGGTATAAAATATGTCATTTTGTGGATAGAAGAAAAAATCTATAGTGGGATATATAGTTGTTTTGTCTTAAATTTCTAAATGTAGCATTTATGCCTTAAATATTCATTTTGTATTTATATGCATTAAGAATCTGTGGTGGGGACATATGGATGCATATGTATGATTTATTATTTCATGTACTGTGTAGTAGGTATTGTATATAGTTATCCATTTCTTAGTGGTCCCAAATACATGTAACACTACTTTTTAATTATTTCTGTTATTTTTCTATAGTGGTGGTCTCTAATTGTAGACCTTTATGACCAATACAAAATTATCATTTTTGAATGTAGTGAGAAGGTTGATTTTTATATATGGGTACGTGGCAACTTCATTAGGCACCCAGTAGTGAAGGATGAAGAAGGAAACAAATATAAGTATTTTGTTGATATGGACACTTTAAATGTGGAGTTGTTGTGGGAAATGTACAGTCTATGTGGTGGCAAAAAGGGTTATGTTGATTTTTGTTATGTAATTCCTAGTTTATCAATGGAGATTAGACTTAGGATAGTACTTGGAGATATAAGAATTGTGGAACTCATAAATGCTTTCAGAGGATTGGGAGAGTGCACAGTTTATGTAGAGGATCTAGATTGTGATACATAAGGAAATATACTATTAAGTCAAGAGACAATGAATAAGTAGATTAAAGATGTAAATATTGAAAATTTACTTCTGGGCAATGACTTTAATGATAATTATAGGGAAAAAGAAGATGGCCAAATAGAGGGGTTACTTAATAGGGATCAAAGAACTGAAGTTGAAGTTGATTTAGGATTTAATAAGCATGTAAATGAGTCAGAGGTGCACCCTATGGATGCTGCAAATCAATCTACTAATGCAAATCAATTAGTTGCTGAGGATGTTACACATGAAGCAGGATTTTATGTTGAAGGTGTTGCTTATGAAATAGAATTTAATGCTGCTAGTGATGCTCGTCATTCACCAATTAATACTCAGGAGGATTTACCACAATCACAGTTTCATGTGGAGGACACATATCAACCAAATGAGAGAACTTAAAGGAGTAAAAGGAGACATAAAGCACAAGCTACCAAAAAGAATGATACTTATGGAAAAGGCAAGAGTAGGGCAGATAAGTCTTTTGGAACAAATAAAGATACCTTTGATAAAGGTAAGAGGAAGGCAGATGGGGCTTTTGGGACAAATGAGAGAGTTTGGACAGATGGCTCAGATTCTAATGATTCAGACTACATAACTGAATCTAGTGAAGAATCGAACACAAATGATGAGAAAGAGTCTGATGTACCTAGTGAGGCACTTGAAGATATAGAAGGGTCATCAGATGATGACATCTTTTTTAACAAGAAATTTCAGAGCAAGAAAAATTTAATAAAAAAATTAAAGAAAATGAAGAAGAGGGTGTCTAATGAGGCCAGAAAACAAAAGAAAAATATGGTTGTAAATCATGAAGAAGATTGGTATAGTGATCCAGTTGATGAAAAAGAGTTGAGGGAGTTGTCTGGTGATGATAACATTGTTCCTAGGGATCTATTCTTCAATTAAAGGTGTGACATGAAGGATTTTGAGATGCATGTGGGACTTAAGTTTGCATCAGTCACACAATACATAAAGAAGCTTAGAGATTAGTGTGTGAGAAAAGTGTATGAAATATAGATAGAGAAGAATGAGAAAACAAAGGTTACAACAATTTGCCTCCATGGATGTGATGAGAGAATACATGCATCCAAAGTCATGAACACACCTATATTCCAAGTAAAAACTATGAAAGGAAAGCATTCATGTGCAAAAAGGGATACTAATTCTCTAGCCAATTACAAATACTTGGCTAAGAGAATTGAGAATGTTGTAAAGGATAATCCTGATATTGGATTGCAAAATCTTCATCAAAAGATAAGAAAATAATGTGGAGTTGAGGTCAATAAGTAGAAGGTGTTTAGAGTTAAAAAATGTGCACTTGAGTTCATAAGAGGAGCTGACAGTGAAGAGTAAAGCTGTTGTGGGACTACTGTGTCACTGTAAGAGATAGCAATTCGGGAAGCAAGTTAATTTTGAGAAAACATCCTGACATAAGCATCCCTACTTTTGATAGGATGTACTTTTGTCTTAGGGCGTTTAAGCAAGGATTTTTGGTTGCTTACAGGCCCATCATAGGACTTGATGGGTGTTTCTTGAAAATAGTATATGGGGTTCAGTTGCTAGCTATAGTGGGTAGAGATGCTAATGATAATATGTACCTCATTGCTATGGCAGTTGTTTCAATAGAGAATAAGGATACATGGTTGTGGTTTCTTAAGGAGTTACTACTTGATATTGGCAGGGTGAAGAGAACAGATGGTCATTTATTTTTGATGGGCAGAAATGATTGGTAGATGCATTGCACCTTTTGATGCCAAATTGTGAACACAGGTTAGTTGATTTATTTGGTCATTAAAGTCTTTATTTTATGCATTTATATCTCTAATACTCTTTCTTAATTTGATGATAGGTTTTGCTTGAGGCATATGTATGCCAATTTCAAGGTCAAACATAACAAACCAATCTTCAAAGAGTTATTTTGGAAAAGCAGCCACAACAGGAAATAAAAATGAATCTGAGTATTGGATGAAAGAGATTTAAAAGGTAAATCCTAAGGTGAATGATGGTACAGAGACATCCATAGAATGGTTAAGGAAAGTGCCACCTGTTCATTAGGTAAGGTCCCATTTTTCCACTAATTGCAAGTCTGATATATTAGTTAACAATTTGGCAGAGCCATTTAATAGTTATATTTTGATTGCAAGGGATATGCATATCATCTCAATGTTTGAGTGGATTAGAGAGAGGTTGATGATAAGAATCCAAGTTAAGAGGCATGGAATGGAGGAATACTCAGGAGAGATATACCCCAACATATTGGCAAAAAATTGATAGAAATAGGCTAATTGCTAAGAGTTTTTTTGGTAAATGGTGTGGACACAAAGACGTTGAGGTAGAGTGTCCTATGGGAAAATATGTTATGAATTTGGAGATGAAAACATGCACGTATGGCATGTTTCAGTTAAATGGTTATCTATGCCCACATGCATACACTGCCATTGGAGAAGTTAGGTATGATATTGAGGATTATGTGGACATTTGTTATAAGAAGGAAAAGTATTTGCAAGTTTATCAATGTATGATAAATAGAGTTAAAGGGAAAAATGACTTCATCAAGACTAATCAAGAAGCCCTGCAACCCCTTATCATACACAAAAAAAGAGGAAGGCCTGAGAAGATGAGGAGAAAAGCTACAGATAAAGTTCAGTCTACCTCAACAAGGAGAGGGCTTACTCACACCTGTGCCAAGTGTTTAGGCATAGGACACAATAAGACCAGTTGCAAGAACCCTATTCATCTTAACTCCAAGTTGAACAAGGTTATGCGTTTAAGTGTACTTACAAGTTATTTCAAATTATATTTTGATTACATCACTTATATTAATCTACTATGTTTAGATGGCAGGGTATGAGAAGTGATGGGGGCCAGCAGAATCCATCTCCAGTTGAAGATATCCAAAGAGAGATGAATCAAGCTAGACAAAGAAGTGAAAGGTAAGAGAACAACCATTCAAGGCAGAAGAGCACTCAATTAAAAACATTTGCACAAGCAGAATCATAAGATTATTCAAGTAGAGCCCAAGCACAATCATAAGCTTTTTCAAGTGTTCATTCAGGCCAAGCAACAACAGCAGCCTAATCTCAAGCCTTTCAGATCATCATGCAAATGAGGCAATAGCAACAGCAACAACAACAACAACAACACTAGCAAGAGTTGAATCATAAGTGTATGCTTTTTTATGTGCTTCTTCTAGTGCCCAATCAAGTCAAGCAGTAGCTAGATCCCAATCAGTTGCTCAATCAAATCCAATAGTAGTAAGATCAAATGCATTTTCAAGTGCTCAGTCAAGTCAAGCAGGTGCTAGAGCATTTTCAAATGCCTTTGCAAGTGGCCAATTTAGCCAAGTAAAGGCAAGTGCACAGTCACAAGCCTCCACTTCATCACATCCAAGCTAACGACATACAAGGCATAAAGTAAACTCAGTGGAGCCTCCTTAAGGAACATAAGTACATGTAGTGATTATTGCAACCACCTCCTTCATAATATATTGATAGTTTGTATCATTGTCTTATCGAATTATAGTTGCACCCTATTAAATATAAACCAACCAAGGTAGAAGAAATGCTGAATTATTAAGTGGAATGGTGCCTTCTAGGGAGCCTTCAAGGGCCACAAGAGCAACCTTGACTAGAGTGCTTGACAATATTAGAGATAAAGCTAAACAAAGAGCAAGGAAGCTATGAAAAACTTGATTATTATTTGTTCTAATAAACATGATGTTATTTGGGGTTGTTCAGAATTTTTAAGGATGTTTAAGTTAAAGAATTGAACTTCCTGGTGTAACATTGTATGTCTAAATATACATTTTCTTTAGTTATATATTAGCAACTTTTGTTGTGCAATTTATTATTGTTGTGTAAGCTTTTTGTGTTCTATGAAATTGACTTGATATAGGCTTCTAGAATTTGTGATGCTTTAACTACAATTTTAGTTGGTTTGTGCTGCTTCTGGTGCTTCATATGAACTTGTGAAGCTTCTGTTGCTTTTCATATGAGCTTCTCATATTACTTCAAGTGCAGCTTGTTTCTTGCTTCATAGCTTTCATATTCTTGTGGTTATTATATGAGT
Source organism: Jacaranda copaia (assembly GCA_014898725.1). NCBI lineage: Eukaryota > Viridiplantae > Streptophyta > Magnoliopsida > Lamiales > Bignoniaceae > Jacaranda > Jacaranda copaia. Next base: position 834,882 of record JACGDI010005252.1, on the reverse strand, counting down.
TCCATGGTGCTTTAGGTGATGTTTGGTTCTTGAAGTTATAAGATGAAGTTTTGTTTGCTTCTTTTTTATTTTTATGGTTCTGATATGATTTTGGTCAGTTTGAATTTTTGGTTGCTTGTCTTTTTGCTTCTTATAATTATGATACTTTAGATGTTGCTTGATCTATGTTGTTATTATAGGTAGCTCTATTTTTGTCTACCTTTACCATATCAATTTTTTGTTGACCAAAAAGTAGGTTGCTAATTGATTCTTTAACTATGCTCAGATAAAGGAATAAACAAAGCAAAACAACATAATGTGCCAATTGCAATCTTACAAGATTCATTAAAAAGACATAAACTTTAAAAATAACAAAAGAACAACAAAATATAATACACAACCTAGTAAAAAAAGTTACATCTACAAAACATAAACGAACGAAGTACTAATTTTTTATCAACAAAACAATTAAAATAACAAAACATGCTGCAGCCAAAACCCAAGAAACAGGTATGTAGTTCCCATTTCTTTCAACTAGTTCAATAATTTTTGAAACCTTAGATACCACTTCATTTTCCTCATCATTGTACCCACCACCATAGCTACCTGTTAAAGGAAGCTCTACTGGAGTTCTGCATGGTGCCCACACAGCCTTTTCAGGTTTCAACCAAGCAAAAAAATTGCAATTTCGAATTAGGCAACAGTAGAATAACTTTCCTTTCATTGGTTTGCTTTATTTTCAACTGCTACTATTGCAGCCTTTAATTAGCATTTACAAGATGGGGTAGAGGAGTACCTCGAATCTAAAGAAGGTGTCGTGCTCCTTCTTCTCATGCTGTCGCTATTACTTGGAGTAGCCATGGATGGTAAAAGAGCTTTGCAAGGGAAAGAAACATAATGGAAGAAGATGTTTGACATGGAAAGAAAAAAATGCTGCCTTTTTAAACATTCATCAGGGGTAAAAAGGAAAAAGCATACACAAAAATTCAATCACAACTGCAAATTTAGTGCGTGAACATCAGTTAGGTCTAAGATGGGTGCGGTGAGCAAGATTTAACTAAACACAAGGAGTGCAGACACAATTCTGTATTTCATAGGGGGTAATAAGCTAATTTTGAATATCACAGGGGGGCGCTGTGCAATTTGGCCTAATGCCATATATACTACACACTCCTACTTTTCTGTTCGATTATCTTATTTCGATTAGAACTAACTTGACATCAAAGTGCATTCGCCGGGGGCACCTTGACTAGTTTGACATTTACCATTTGTTGCAAATCTCAAATTTCGAAGAATATTATTGTGGGATCATTCTATCTCCCTAGTTGAATTAGCTCAAACACAACCCTATTCACTAAATAAGATTTTCAACCTCATCAGTATAAATTAATTAAATTTCTAAAATATATATCCCAATTAAATTTCAATAATATATATATATATATTATTGTATACTAAAACAATTTGCTAATACAAAAAGAAATAATCAAACCATTAAAAACTTATATTCAAGAAGCTAGACTCAACGGGTATTTAGTTATATAGGGTAGGATAGGGTATAAAGTCCCATCATATGAGTATTTTAGAGTAGGATAAAATACAAGATTTTATTATTTAGGTATTTTAGGGTACGGGCATAGGTAGAATGAGACCTTACCCATTGACAAATCTATCCCCAATCGCACTCGTAAAACTCATTATTCCAAAATACATAATCCATTACTTAAGATATGGTATGAAAATAATATATATAATATAGCACGAACTCCAAGACCCATTCTTATGGATGCATGTCAATTTCGAAATTGGCTTGCATATTAATCAAATCTTATCACATTTCCACCTTCACAATGATTAAATGCCATTTTCCCCCGCTACGCGTATTCTTGTTTTCTTTTTCTTAATCTTATAGGATCTTCTATGAGGGGTCCCTTTATTCTGCAACCTTTTATCATAAAATTAATTTATGCATAAATGATAGATAATAAAATAGTAGGTAGATTTTCATAAATATTCAATAAATTTTAAAATAATTGAAATTAAATATCAAGATTTTAAAAAAGACAAACCCTAAAAAAATGTACTAACATCAAGTTGAACAACCGTTCAATAATTGACAAAACAACCCAAAAAAAAAAAAAAGAAATCCCTTTAGCATGCCCTCAAAATTGTAAATAAGGAAATGAAAATATAACTTTGACATATGTATTTTACAAACAAAATAAATAGATTTAAGATAAGAGGAATTAAGAAGCTCTATGATCCATTAAAAAGAAATGTACAAAATATTAGTCAATGATAAGAAGATAAAATATGCAAAAAAAAGTTAGTAATAAATTAGAAGGTGTTTGGCTTAACTTATTTAAAAGGTTTTAAAAGCTCTTACATCTTATAAAATATTTTTGGAGCTTATAAGATGCTATTTTATTTTATTTTTTAAATAAGTTCTTAAAATATTTAGATAAAATAAGATTTTGGAGCTTATAATATGTTAGTGATGATAATTTTGTAATTAATATGCTTAAAATCAAGGGAGTTTGTTAAGTTCCTAAAAATAGGTTAGGAATTCCTAACTTTTCTAAGAGCTTATTAGTTCATAATGTCTTATTTTAGAAGCTCATAAGCTTTTTTTTAAAAAACATTTACCAATCAAGGGAGTTTGTTAACTTCCTAAGAAATAAGTTAGGAATTCCTAGACTTTGTTTCATCGTGAATTGGGGCATTTTGCGAAAATATTTTGGCAAAATGGTTTATGGGAAGTGGGTTGGGAAATGTAATAGTTGTTTATTTGTGTTTTGGGTGGTAGGTAGAGAATGAATTGGAAAAAAATTGTTTGTTTGTTTGTGTTTTGGGAGGAAAAAATATATCACATCAATAACTATTTTATTGGGTTGGTGGAATAAAATGAGTATTTTAAAATTAGTTATATATATATAGATTGAATGAGTAGTAGTATGTTTATATATTTACAATGATAAGACAATAATTGGAACTTTGGGAAATGGTTTGGGAATGTGAATAGTAAGGATATTTTGGAGAATAAATTTTGTATTTTGGTAGTGGATTGGGGAATGTGTATTGTTTGTTTGTTTAAATTTTGGGAGTTGGCAACCAAACAAGGCCCTAACTTTTTTGAGAGCTCATAAGCTTTTAACATCTTATTTTAAAAATTTATAAGCTTTTAAAAAAAAAATTTATCAAACATTTTTTAACATCTCATAAACTTTCAAACAAGGGCAATAACAATCATATGATATCTAATAAATAAACTAAAAGGGTGTTTGGATGAGCTTATAAGTTCCTCAAAACATCTTATAAGATGTTTAAGAGCTTATAAGTTGATAAAAAGTGTTTAGTAATTTTTTATAAAAAAGAGCTTATAAGATCATAAAATAAGAGGTTAGGAGCTTATAAGCTTTTTTAAAAAAAGTAAGGAGACCCTAACTTATTTTAAGGATCTTAACAAGCTTCTTCATTTTTAACTATTTTAATTACAAATTTGCCAATATTAACATCTTATAAGCTCCAAAATCTTATTTTATCCAAACACTTCAACAACTTATTTTAAAAATAAGATCTAACATCTTATAAATTCTAAAAACATCTTATAAGATGTAGGAGCTTATAAGATGTTTAAAATAAGCTTAACCAAACACCCTTTAAATAAAACAAAAATGCTAAAACAAAAAATGCTAGGACAATGACAGTCATTCTCATATGATAGTAAAAAATGCAAAACTTTTTGAGTATACTAAAACTTTCAGTAAAATAAAACACAATTAAATGGAGGCCATAATGATATTAATTCAGAATGGAAAATATGTAAAGTAAAGAAAAATAAAGAAAATTTAAAATTTATTTTTAACACTTTTTTATTTTAAATGCGCATGTTAGAAATTTGTTAGTGTTAGTTTAATTTGATTTTTAAGTTATATCATAATTATTTATTATATGATAATTTATGTGATTATTTCTCATTGCTATAGTTCAATTTACATGGTTATTTTTATATGGGTTCATATGATTGTTGGTTATTGTGTTTGGTTCAATACTAAAGTATTTTGATTATATCTATCAAATTACTTTTTTGTCCCACACTCAAATATAAAAAATTCCTCATTTGTCTTTCTGCATAATAATAATAAAATAATTATTATAATAATTAATTATTATTATTTATTATTAACAACAACAACAACAACAACAACAACAAAAATCGATTCCATAATTTAAGGGAAAAAATATAATTTTAAGACAAGGAGCAAACCCATAGATAAATAAATCCATAGGGGTAGTAGGTTAATTTTTATCATTCGTATTTCACATATAAATGTAGCTTGAAGTATTAATTTAGACCTGAGTGTTAGTTATCACTATAACTAAATGAATAATAAGGTTATGTTAGAAACGTTGGGTGTATTTTTATCCCACCTTATTATCCCAACCAAACTAACCCTTAAAATTTGAATTCTTAACATTACACTTCATGTTTAATATTTGTGCTATTGGGCGAAAGACCACCCAACGTTTCTAACATAATTTAAAACTTATTTCTAACACGAGCATCGTATTATCTTCAATTATTGTAAAAAATTATTTATATTATTATATAAAATTCTTGGATTGATTGGATGCAATAGGCAATCCGTTTAATATCGTTGAATTGGGGGTGACCATCTCACATGCATGTTGCGTTAATAACAATTAACCTATTATAGTATTATGTTGCGCCATATTTACTGTAGAACAATTCGTACCATACATAGGTAGAAGACACAAAATAAGGCAAAATGTTATCCAATAATAGTTGAGAGTTGAAGAAGTTGAAAGTTATTTTATTGGATTGGGTTATGTATGGGCTAAATCAATTAAGGTGGTCGAGTGATCCAACAGTGAAATCTTCTTGGGTTAAGATCTGTAACTACTAGTAAACATCAGTCGAGGTGTTCCCGGCTAAGGCATTTCGACGCTCAAGTTAGTACTGATCGAGTAAGGAAATCGAGTAGCAAAGTAAGATGCCCCTATTAAGTGTAGAGGGCTTTTGTTCTTAGGTTATTTCTCATCCCTATACAATTTTAGGTGTCATCACTTCTTGCTTTTCTAGGTAAATTGTACTTTGGAGGCACGCCTCCTAATAGAGTTGGTGGCAGAGGCGGTATTGGGGCGGCATGCACCATTAATGCGGAGGCACATAACTGTTAGGGTATTAAATGTGGCAGTGATATGATTCGGGGCCGGTGAGAGCACTCTGATCGACAGTGATCGATCATAGAGATTGGTCGACTAGAGAAATAGTTGAATGAATTAAACGGTTTGAAGCCTCTTGTCGAGTAGGGTTGAGAACCATTCACTCAACCTGGTGGTTATGGTCGAGTGACTCGGCCCCGGCTATTGCATAGGCGAAGAAGCGATGTTCGACGGTCTAATTGGGCTTGGAAATACAGTTGGGCTTTAGATGCGAAATGGACCTGGAAGCATTCTTTGGAATCAATAATTGTTGGCTATCCCATATCAAGAGGGAAAAGTTCCTTTCACTATTTTCTTTTTCTTTCTTTAAGTGACAAAACCATGGATGATTATCGAATACATGATTATACTCCTATTGTTATGTTAAATTTAAATGATTAAATACGGTAAATAATTTGTTTGGTTTGCCCTATAAATCATCTTTAATCATGTCGAGATTTAAAAAATGATATTTTGTGAGTATTATTGATACATGATAAAAATCTTCATTTCATTTTGCTTTTTGACCTCTTTATTATTTGAACCAAACACTTTTCATGGGCAAAAGAGATATTTAGTGATCTAAGCAACATGGGCTTGACAAGTTAGATAATTTATCCACCCGGGAGAGGAGGAAGGTGTGGTTGAATTAGTTATCATGCAAAATAAAACTTATATCTATAGTCAGAATTAATATATGCGATCAAATGTTGTTATTAATCTTGATAAAACCACTTTATTCTAAATTATAACATGAACCAAATTAGTTCGTAATGTCCTTTATGGTTTAGTTAAGAATTTGACTAACTTTTTGGAGAAAAATATTTTCTATCGACTAATTCATTCATAGAAATTATTTCATGTAGCTTGCAAGGCTGCCACCTGCCACTGATTGAAAATTCTAACACAACTGCCGCACCACTACTCGTAACCAACAAGCCAGTTTGACTTTATTGTTGGCTAAAGTTAACATAACTTCAAAACAACATTTTCCTTCATCCGTTTTAAAGGAGATTCTGCAGTTATGGTTATTGATTTTTATTTATTTATTTATTTGGCAGTAGCGAGCTCCAATATTTTATCCTAAATTTGATATACATTCTTCCATGGGCTCGATACGCAAACGGGGCAAGATGCTTCTATAAGATATATTGTACATGAGGAACAAAATTGATCGTCATGCCACTTTTGTCCGATCATTTATCCTTTGATTTGGCTTGGGATAAGCATTATTAATTGAAATCTAAGCAACACAATAACTACATAATTATTTTTAGTCACTTAATTTAATGGTAAAATTAAAAAAACCCCTTTGTTAACTTTCATTTAATCCTGGCAGATGAATTCCAAATCAAGGACAATAGGAAATATAAAAGATTTTTCCTGTTCATTTGGATAAGTGATGGATTTCTTTATTAACCACTCATTAGTCTTCATATATAACTCATCTCTATCATCCCTTATTTGAACAACTGTAGCTTCTGGTTCAATCAGTTTTTGGAACTCTAGTAGCACCTTCGACTTCAAGCAAAAGATGTTGAATGAAAGGGTACATGCAAAGAGAAATCCTCAAACGGCTTGTCTATTGAATACTCTCTTGTCTTGTTTATGGAGTGGTAGGCCTACTAAAGGTACAAAAATAGAGAGAAAACTGAAAGTTGTCGTTTTCAAAAGGTGTAAATGCAAATAAAAAACATTCCTTGGACAAGTTTCGTGACTTAGCATTCTTCGTAATAGAAGATCAAACCTAATTCGCATAATTGTGCTCAATAAAAAGAATGGGGGAAGCGAGACGGACGACAAAGGAAGTACATGCATTTAAGTTAGGCTGTCCTGCTCTAACAATTAAAAATTAAACCCAAAATATTCTATTTGTAATTGTTTATAATTAGAAAATAAATCAAAGTACAATAAAGTCAAATAAAACTTAGGTGGGATGGTTTCTTGACTCATGGCCTAATAAGTATTCACATACATGCACTACTGCCCCATACTCATATCCCAAAGAAGAGATATCTCACTGTGAGCAATGAGTATGCATCGTGTTTGTAAGTATTAGTACACTGTACTAACATTCCCGAGATGACATCTCTCATTGTGATCATGGAATGCATGCGCAAGTCTTATTGAATTATTGGTATTTCCCAATGATTCTTGATTTAGAATATTTTTAGATCACAGCCATAGATTTTATATAACCAACATTGGTGTGCTAAGTTCTTATTTCTATTTATTTTAATATTAAATTAAAGACTTAACAAATAATCTTCTTAGGAATTATTATTCTTTTGCTAACTGATAAAAACTTAAACTTTTAGAAATACGAGACGGAAAACACAAAAGCGTGGGATGAGACACGAAGAAAATGAGCAACAAGAGGACAAAGCAAGTTGATGGGACAGTTTAGAATGTTTGCTAGTAATATAACTTGAGGGGCGACAAAAGAGTCATTTTGTTTTATTTATTTATTTTTTAGAAAACTCTGTTATCTAATATAGGTTTTTCAAATACTTAAATAGAATTTTGATTTTCATTTCATAAATGAAGACCGAAAGTTTTGTGAGAGTTTATGATTCAAAGGAGGATAAAGTGAAAAATTGATTCATCTAGGTATAAAGTTTCTTCTTCTTTGATTCTCCTTTTATTTATGCATTTGTCACAATGTTTTGTTTTATTCATGTCTCATCCAATGATTAAATCATGAACTAATTCATTATTTTAGAATTATGATAAATTCTTTTGAATAAAATCAATTGTATATTTCTCTTATGTGAATTGAATGGCCTTTTAAGTTATTTATTATTATTTTTTTCTATTTGATTGTCTGATTAACAATTACGTACATCTCTACACTCTATAGAAATCTCGAAAAAAATAATTTAGAGATTGATTGATGATAGAAGAACCTGGGTTTAATTATTTAAGTAGAGGAATAAATTAATTTACAAATAGAGTGAGAATATACCTGATTGTCCTAAGTAATCAATCGAGCGGAACTCTATCGTCCATAATTTAATTAATTCATATAGATATATAGTGAATTAAATAAATTAGGAATTTAACTGAGAGTAATTTGAAAGAGCCCCTCCGGCGCCCCTCTTGGGATAACCCCTAAGTTGAGATGCTACTCTGATTCAAACTTAAATCATAATGCACAAGATAGTCAATAGGCCCATAAGAAAATTTTCAAAATTATCAAGGATAGCAACATGATCCAACTCAAACAAATTACCACAAAAGTACTATAAACATGCTATGAGTCGTCCCAAAACATTCAACTCAATATATACATGCCATAGGTCTCAAATTCATCTTAACATATCACAACATCTCTAAGTCAAAGCGTATCAATTAGGTGAGCCCTTATGTACATATAATCACCTAATCTATTTGCAAAATAGATCTTCCAGACCAAGCCACAAACTCATGCTCTTCGCTTAATCCTATTTGGGAAAAAAATAGAAATAATAGAAAGGGTGAGTTTTAAGGACTTAGTGAGGGAAGTACTATGACCAACCAAATAGATCTATAGAAGAATTAGTAGTTCAATGGAATATAAATGGCATGACATTGAAAAGAGAACACATATATACTAAAAGAAAGACACTTTCAAATTCTAAGCTACTTCAGGAGTTGTTACTATCAACTTGAACGGCTCAACTATCTCAATCGATTTACTACGAAAGGTATCGCTATCGACCAACTCAACCAATTTACTATGGGAGGTATCATTGTCGGCTCATTTGGCCTGAACATCAACTCGATCTAGTCTAAGAAAACTACACTAACCTTATTGCTCTTTGATCATAGAACAAATAGGAGCAAACAAACCCGAGCATAATATGCAATCCAACAAAAATCTAAGTACAACATGCATATAATTTTTTTTTCCTTATTCCATCCAAACTAAACGCAAATCTACATATGGTAGCTCAATATATGGCAAATGCTTAGGGAAGATCCCTCGCACTTCACTAATGCCCGAAGGGGACCCCTAGCTCAACGCTAATATCCAGAGAGGATCCTTAGTATATTGCTGATACCCAAGCAAACTGCTTAGCGTGTCCCACGTATCTAAGCATTCCACTAGGATTGGCACTTTGCCCAACAAATCTTCATACACATCATGTATTAGTAAATGGATTGTTGACAAGGCTACACAATGTTGAACTAGATAAATCAAGCATGTTGGCAAGGTAACAAATAACAACACAGAATGATTCAAATAAGCTAACCAGGCCAAGTATGCGATAAGTAGAACAAATGAAAACTGAACAATATTTGATAAGACAACGAAAGTTTTTGGCACCACAACGGGAATGTTCAACTTAACCAAAGCAAATCAAGGAAGCAACCTTCACATGGGTATACGAATCATTTAACATATAACAATAAAGAGTTCAAACAAATCACGAAATTCAACAATCGTGAATTTAATTATTTCCTAGACAAAGACAAGCTTAACCCTTATAGGGGTTTCAAAAAGATCAATAGATAGGTTCATCAAACCAAGTACCAAACTGACAGTCTCTCATAGGGGTACAAAAAATAACGAGTAGGATTACACAAGTCAAATACCAAATTGGTAGACCTTCACAATGGCATATAAAACAAATACCCAAGAGATTTGACCCTTACAGGGATATACCAGGGAAATGACAGATAAACATAAGGAACTCAAACAATCATGTATTTCAATGTTTAAGGAATATTACTTCCCTGATAATAAGTTTGATAGGCCCTCACCTCAATAATCACAAAAATGCTATCCCAAGCTACTAATTTGCAAGATTTTTACTCCTTGTGGTCACCTAACTAAATAAAAAAACTTATCATCAAGACACACATCTTGACCCTATAACCATAATTAAATGTATATCATGCTATAATTAGTTGTTGTGTGGTTAATATGGTACTATAGGGTTTGCTTTCAAAATTATCGATAAACACCACTAATTACGCCATTGATATCGTAATATTTGTGAAAATCATATTTTTTCAGGAGAAAGAATTTAATCAAATCCTTAAACTATATAATTAACCTTGCAACGTTACACAAAGTCAATAATAATAGTCCAACCAGCATTAATAACCTAATTTTTATCACTTATGTCTCAAATCCATAAAATTAGGGTTTTAATCATGTAATTAACTTAATCAACCATAGTAATCATATAATAATACAAATCCGGGCCCATTAAGTTTATATAATTACACATGCATGGGTGCATATCCGAATCCCATATCAAATTCTTTCATCTTCTTGACATAATATGAGAATCTATAAAAATTGACAATACAAAGTATTAACCCCAATTTTAGTTATTTACCTAAGAAGTCCGTATCGAAACTCTAAAATCGCAAACCAACACCACACACATGATCGATGTTGTAACACCCTTGAAATTTGGCATTTTTGAGAAACAAGGATCTAGAATTTAAGATATTAATTGATTGAATTTTAAGGCTTAGAAAATAAATAAAAAAGACTTGATTGCAAAAATTTTGAAAGTTTTAGGGTCAAAATGCAATTAAGCATAACTTGATCGGATCACATTTTCAAAATTCTAGGATTGCATGGCTAATATTTTGGGTTAAAAGGGTTGAAATGAGGCACTCACTAATTGGGGGCTGTATTGAAGTTGGGCATTATATTGGTGGACCTAATTGAAAACTGACCAAAAGTTTTAGGGGCCAATCTCTAATTTGGAAAACTTGAACTTTATAAAATCACCATTTTTCTCCTATATGCACACATACCACCATGAACCTTTATTCTATGGCGAACTTCTTTGCTGATGGCCAAAGCCACAAATTAATATAGCCATCTTCTTCCTCTCTTCACGGCGAGTATGATGGCACCAAGAACAAACCAGTTTGATCAAAAAATAGCTAGAAAACTGAAGTTGATGAGAGCTCATGGTAGAGCTTGGTGGGTTTGCCATTTTGATAATTTTTTGTAGTAGACCTTGGTACCATTTTGATGGGCTTAGCTCGAGGATCACACCAGTAGCATTAGCTTCTCAAACAGACCACCAACGATATCAAAATTAAGCAAAAACCAAGCGGTAATGCTGGGCAATCGAAGCCAAAAATTTTCCAACAGTGTTTGGCAAAATTAACTTGGTTATCTAGTTCAGTGAGTAGAAAAGCATATTTTGGTAGTGGTATGGGTCAATTTCAGCAGTGGTACATGACAGCAAAGCTGGGACAATTTCTCCAGCTCATCGTGCAATCATAATGGTGGTCTTGATTTGTGATTTTGAGGTTTGGTTAAGCAAATTTTTGGGTAAAGATCGGTATTGAGTTTAGGGTTCTTGTACCATTTTAAATTCGTATGAATTTTGTATCTTGAAAGAAGCTAAGAAATGTGCACCAAGTGATGATTTTTATATAACCATGCATGGACCTTGTATGAATTAGTGGACCTGGATCTATATTAATATATGCTAATTTGGGATTTATTGAGATTATTTAAGGAAAAAACCTTAATGTTATGGATTTGAGACCTAAGTGGAAATAATTGGGAAAATTAAGATATTCGGATTGTTTATTTCAATTTAGGATAACAATATAAGGCTAAATATATAATTGAGGACTAATTTATATCATATTATTGGAATCAACATGAAAACTAGGATTTTTTTTGGTAATAATGACTTTATTAGCCATTTTGGGCCATAGTACCATTTAAACCTTAAATTTATCATGCCATTGGCTAAATAGTGACTTTGGATTGATAATAAGCATAATAGTGATTATTGAGGTCAAAGGTTGATTTTGACTATAATTATTCTCTTTTGGTTAGGTGATGAGGAAGTGGATCATGTGAACCAGTAGACTGCTGATTTTGATTATTGTATCTAAGATTGTGGAGGTAAGGGTCTGCCACTTTGGCCTCAATTATTCTATCTATTCTTGTGAAATGACCCTTGTGAGGGTTCAATGTGTTTGTGCAGTGTACTTGTTCTTATTATTGGAATCATACTTGTTTGTGATCGATTGTTATCTATTTATTGATATGTATACCCTTGTGAGGGTTAGATTGTGATCATACTTTGTTACAAGGTTGTTCTTATTTGTTTTAGCGCCCCAAAATCCCAATTGTTATTTGTTACCGTACTTGTTCCCACTCGTATTGTTGTATTTGTTCCTAATCAGTACTTATTATTATCTTCTGCTTGTTCCCATTTTGTCTTGTTATTGAATGCCTTTTCGGCATATTTGTTCATTTCGTAAATGGCCATGATAGCTTAATCGTACTTGTTAATTGCATTACTTTGCCTTGTCAGTATTTCTGTACTTGTTATCTATTGCCTTACCAACTTACTTGTTATCATATATCCGCAATGTGCTAGGGATTTTTCCCTAGGCATTTATGCTAATTGTTAGTTGTACTTGTTAATTATCTGGAGACTTGACTGGCCATAAGCCGAATCGAGCAAAATGTTTAGATATGGGACATATTATGCAATCCGCATGGGTGTCAATGATAAGCTAGGGATTTCCCCTTAGGTATTGGCGATGTGCTAGGGATTTCCCCCTAGGAATCGCAGTGTGCCATACGGTCTATATAGGCACAAACTATGTACCAAGTTGTCACGCTATGGTAAAAGTACTTGATTGATAGTCTCTTGATTGCTTGCAACTGATCCTGATTATTTAGGCTAAACGAGCTGATGATGATACCTCCCATAGTAAATTGGTTGAGTTAGCTAGGTCGTTTGAGCCAATAGTAACCACTTACCTGGTTGTATCTTGACTACTTGTAAATTGATCTTGATTGCCTATAATTGCTCTTGACAGCCAAAAATTTGATTTTGGATACCTGTTTCTCGATGTGCTCCTGATTGACTGTTAAACTATGATTTATTAAGTTGACTCTTCCTCGACAAATCCATATTGTTATTATTGAAATTATCCCTCACTAAGTCTTTTAGACCTATTTTATCCTTGTTTTTCTCAGAAAGGATTAAGTAAAGGATATGGATTATTGGCTTGGGTTGAAGAGCACATATCATGTAATAGTATAGGTGCTTCTTGGTGTATATAGGTTCACTGGAATGTTAAGCTTTGACTTGAGACATTGTGTTATGTTAGGTTGAATTAAATATCTATCATGCTTAATTATGTTCAATGTTATGGAATAAGCTATGGCTTGTACATAATCCTTTTATTAAGGTTGCTTAAGAGGATATCTATTGTTTGTTGTCTCTGATTAGCTAAGTTTTGAAAAAATTTTATGGGCCTATTGCTTGTTTATGGGTTTAAATTAAGATTGAATTGAATTGCATCTCAATGAGAGGTTATCCTAAAAAGGGGTGCTACATTTGCAATGAGGTGAAGAAACTGCCTCGTGCTGCCGCCATGCTGCCTCCATCGGTTGCCGTTCACTATTGTGCATTGCCATTAGAATTGGTCATCACCACCACCTATCGACATATCTCAGCTCAACCAACAAAACGCCCACATCAATTTCAAGCTTCTTCATTGTGAAGATTGTCAATTACAGCCTCAAAGTTGCTAGGCCACCACTTGTCGCCATCTCAATTTTCTTCAATTTTGTCACCACCATCAAGCCAAACCCCAATTCAATGGCACCACGATGTTCTTTGAGCTGAACTCTACCATAAACACCACCTAGGCACTAGCTTTGTCCGCTGGTGATGTTTTGACCACCACCTTTGTCGTGGTCAAGATTTCTAGCTCAAATTCCAATCGCTCCACCTAGTTGGTTTTGGGAGAAAATAGTATTAACGTGTTCCTTGTGCTGAGAGTAGCAAAATGGTATATAGCTTAATGGCATTTGTCATTCGCTAGAGAAGGTCACCAGAGAAAGTTGACGGGGGTTGCATGTGTGAAATGAAGAAAAGCTGGGGGGGGGGGAATTGCTATATATATAGGTTCATTTCCAGTAATTAGAAATTGGCCCCTAGAATTTCTTCTCTGCTTCTAATTTGGTCCTCCAAAAATTTGGTCATATTCCAATTAGCCCCCAACTATTTCAGTGCCTCACATTAACCCGATTGACCAAAAATAATTCCATTTAGATCTCCAAAACTTTCAAAAGTGTTTCAACTAAATCTTTCCCTAGTTTCATAATGATCCCAAAACTTTCATAATTCTTACAATTAAGTCCTTTATATCTATATTTTGAGTCCCAAAAATTCTTGTCAAATTAATGTCTCAATTTTTAAATCTTACTTTCTATAAATGCCAAATTTAGGGGTGTTGCAGCCCCTTGTTGCATTAAACTTAAGATTAATTACTCATTTATTAAATTCATGAGAAGGAAATAATTAAATGACATATTTGATTTATGAAATTATAATTTTAGGTTTATGTGCCCTGATTAGAAAACTTATATTTCCTTGTTTTCACTAGTTTGATTTTCAAAATAATACATTTATTTTATTGTTTGACTAAAATAAACTAAGGTGTGGTAGATTAGTGTATAGTTGTTAATAATTAAATTTCTCATGGAGCCGATGCTTTACATATTATTCTATTACTTATTTTAATATGTGTAATGGCGCAGTTGATTGCTTGAATCGATTTGTATTGAATAATTAATATGCACAACTCATTTATATTTATATCAAGACAAATAAAGATTGATGAAGAACTGCCTATAATGAGTAGGAAATTTTGTTAGGAGAATATATGCAAATTTGATTTGATTTGGATAATTGTACTAAACCAAATCAAATAAAAAATATGCGTCAATGTGGTTTAAGGGTATAAAGTTTAAACTAGAACCATTTGAGAAGGAAAAGTCATACCTTTTGAAATCGATATTATTACAATCTAGCAAAGGTGGTTAATTGTTTTTGTAAAATAATTAAAATTTAATTAATAAAAAAATTTGATTATGTTTAATATTTTTTCAATCAAATCATTTGAAAAAGTTCTATTGGATCTCTGTTAATTTGATAATTTTTCAACACAAAAAACACAATATAACAAACAAATATAATTTTATAATTAACAATATAAATATATAACATCATCATGTCACATCAAAATTAACTTAAAAATTAAAGTACATCATCCAAGCAACAATATCTCCATCTCCTATTGCATTGACCGAACCACAATCAACAATATAACTTCAAATTTAGAAGTACGTTAAGTAAATCAAGATGAAAGCACAAATCAAACTAAATCCTATGTTAAAGTAGATTCAATCAAATTAATGTTCATCCAAGTTCCAGTAATGATTGACATAAAATGAAAGTTTTCCGTGGAAAAAATATAAACCCCTTAAATCAAAAGATAGACAATCAATGAATGTTGCAAATATATATGTAACAACAAATTTTCTTGTTTGCAAAAATTAAAATTTAAAAAAAAAATTGTACAAATAAATCAAAATCAATCAATCAATCAAATATAAATTCTATTTCTAATTTAATTCTCTAATTCTTTCCTTCTAATATAATTTTAAATTGAGCTCCGCAAGAAATGCCTTAAATGCAATGAATCTCCTTTAAATTTGATTTGAATAAAATAATGCTAACTCAAGGATTTCACACCTTGATCTTGAACCAAATGCCAGAAATATATGAGTTTCGCGAAGAACACTTTGAACGTGGTGGATCACCTTAAATAAAAATAACATAAATTTGAACGTTTCGCACCTTAATCTTGAATCAAACGCCAAAAATATGTGAATTCCATGAAGAACGCTTTGAACGTCGTGGATCTCCTTGAATAAAAATAACGCTAATTCGAGGGGTTCACATTTTAATCTCTAATCAAATGCCAAAAATATATAAATTCCATGAAAAACACTTTGAACACCATGGATCTCCTTAAATTTGCTTGAAAGAATTGCTGGACTCCTTCCAAGTTCCTCTCGTCTGCTAGAATTTTATGTTGTGTCAAATGAGTTGAAATCACCCTTTTATATAGGTGCTTGAAGGAAGATTTTTAGATTAACTTGAATCCTTCAAAGGTTATTTCTTTAATAATATAATGTTAAATATCAAGAAATAACATAGGATATGTTTGATTTAATAATATCAAACATTAAAGATAATGTGAATATCAAGTGATTATATCAAATATCTTTAATGTGATTGGTCCATAGATACAAATACTCCATCTTTGACACGTGTCAATGCTTGATTTGAACATAAAATAAATATTAAATTATTAATTAAAATTAATTATTTATCTTTTAAAATTAAATTTAATATATCCCAAAATTTAAATAAAAAATTTTAAAGTAATATTTAATATTTTATTTTATATGTGTCACTCCTCAATTGATCAAAAATTTATTATGTTTATAAATGCTCTACTTCAAGACTTGACTAAGGAGAGTAAATCAATTCTAAAAGAGACGAGACTTGAAGTATTTAAATATATATATATATATATATATATATATTCATATTCAATATGGGCCAAATAAAAGTCCATATCAAAATTCATATGAAAGGCCCACAATAGCAAAATTTGCTTCACCTTTTTCTTCTTCTTCCATTTTTTTTTAAAAACAAATCCTTCATAAGTGGGCACGGACTCCAACTACAAAACTGTTATAAATATGAGTGATCAGAGGAACAAAATTTCGTACAGCAACATCAGGTGAAAGGGATACATTACGGGTTTGTTTGGATAAATTCCTCTTCTTGTCTTTTACATTCTTTCTTTTCTAACTTCATTTATCTTTCATGTTTGATAGAATGCTTCTATGAATATTCTCCATTATTTTAGCATTCACATAAGCATTAAACATGACCATTCTTCCCATCAATCTTCTTTGAATCACATCTTTTCTTCTTCTTTTCTTTTTCAACAACTTGATTAACTTTTCTTGAGTCCTTGTAGGTTGCACCATGGTTTCCTTTAAGGATGTTTCAACTGGTGGTGGAGTACAGCATTTAATTATCCTTGATAAAGAGAATCAACCTGTGGAGAGAGGCACACTTTTGACTATTTATAATCCACTTATTGGTAGATACGCAACAAAGTGGCCACGGCTGACTAATTTTCTTCATATTGAGGAGTGGTCCTAGGAGATCAAAACTTCCAAGGTGTGAGATTTAAGGACAACTCATCATTGTCCTCCGAATGAATTAATTCATCGTCAACAATCAAATAAATCAATTCTTTTGCCAACATTGGGTTACATCATTATTAAGGGAAAAGCCAGATGGGGAGAAACTTTTCAATTTGATGGTGAATTCTATTACCTGAAAGGATACTAAGAATGGACTAAAGATGCCCTTAGCCGATGCAAGCAGAAGTTGATTACCGCACAAATATATGATCTAGTTTATGCTTAATTATTCACATATGATCGAAATTATGAGATTATCAAAGCATTTTGTGAGGCATGATGTCCACTTACAAATATTCTTTTTACTTCCTTTGGATAATTGTCCATATCGCTATGGGATTTGCACAACCTTGCAAGCTTCCCTATTACAAGAGTTTTTTATGATGAAGTAATTCCTTGTGCCAAGGAGCTTATTGGAGTTGACGAAACATGAAGTAAATTTATTCTCAATTTTTGCAAATACTTATTTCAAACTTCGGTCTTAGAAAGTCAATTTTCTTAAGTTACTATGGAGAAATGGGTGAAATATTGGTCTTAGAAAGTTATTTTATGGTATTTTATGACTTTTAGGTGAAGTACTTTCTCCTTGGTGACTTTTGGGCTGGACTGTCGTTTTCTCCTTGGTGACTTTCCAAGAGAAATACTTCACGCCAAAATCACCATACAAGGAGAAAAAAATAGTCCGACCCAAATCAACTCATAATTCTCTGGGTGATTTTGGCGTTCATGGAGAATGATCTACCCTAAAAGAGGCATTATTTTTAAAACTTGGGATTCCTGGGAACTTGAGAGAAAAAACCTATTTGAGGCATATTTGGCTTGTTGGCTTTGCTCGTTTGTTCTTCCTACTAATGATGTTAATTCAATATGTCCTAGCACTTTCAAGATAGCATGCATCATGGCTACCAATAGGAAGGTTAGTCTTGCTATTCCAGTTTTAGCCAGCATCTACAATATTTTGAATAAAATTTCAGGTTCCCCAAGGCTAAGTTGTGTCTATTCTTCTTTTCCTATCCACCTTATCTATACTTAGTTGGCGCACTACTTGAAAACACACTATCAAGTTTGGCAAAGAATATGTGGCCCAAAAATGGTGATTTATTTTAGCGAATGAGGTGCAAAATATTATGATCCAAAAAAGGCTCGCAGGAGAATTCACAAAGGGGATTTTGTTTTCTAGACTTGTACCATGATTACCAAAGACAAAGGACTTTCATATATTGATGATGGCAAGACTAGAGAATTAGAGAAAAAATACTATATTACAATTCGCTCAAATTATTCCTTTGTGGCAAGGCGATTACTTTATGACTGAACTTTATAGTCCTCATTGCTTCAGTCATCAATTTTGATATTATCAAGAAGTTTCTAGAATTCTTGCTCATGATATTCACATAATCGATTTGGATGAAGGACTTCGCTATTGGTGCTTATGCACTTTGCATAATTCTATATCTATAGCATGGTTTCCTTATGTGCCCTCAAATGCAAAAAAATTCTCTTCAGATGCTTACAAGAAGTGGTGGACTAAAATTCATAGAGATTATTTTGATGAAAATATTACACTATTGATCAACTTAAAGTCAATCAAAATTTATCTTAAGGGCAAGAATCATGATAAAGGGGATAGACCTCATGTTCAAACTATTCAAAATCATTCCAACCTAGAAGACATTGAGCCTCTAAAAGAAAAGAGAAGGCATCCTTGTTCTTTAGAAATGAGTAACAGCAGTATGTAGATCGTCATTGAAAAAGGCTTAAAAAGGGTTCAAAATCTCCAAAGTCAAGTGATTCTTTGCTAACAAAGAACTTTGCCAAAGAGGTTATTTTCTTTTCTCCATATTCTTTTTTTCTTCTTCTTTAAATAAGCCCCATTTTGGTCATTTCCTCACTCAAATTATACAACATTTCAGCTAGAAAATGAAACTCTTAATGTTGATAAAGATGAGACATCCCAAGATAGCCGAGAATCAATCATGGGACCTAACTTATTGGCCATGAACACTCCAATTGACACAACCATACAAAATGAGGCACTCCATAACATGAAAGCTAAACAACCATCTCCTTGTGCTCCAGTTTTAGCTTTTGAAGGTGAGAAATTTGTACTTAATCATCAAAAAGAGTATCTTCAAATGTTGTGGGATGGCCTTCGCAAGATAATAGCAAATACTCCACTTGATTCCATCTCATCTATTAAAGAAAATGTTCAATTTGTGCTTAAATCAATGAGGGGCTTTAACAAATTTGATATCTCCAATGTGGAAGCATTATTGCAAGTACTTTTTAACAAGGCTGTTGATTATGATGAGACAAAGCTAGTATCTTTTGAGAAATTATCCAATGAAATTCTTGCACAATAACTAGATGAGACCAAAAGTCATTTTCATAATGCTCAAATTAGAGAAAGCAAAAAAATGAACCAAATTCAATCCACTTAAGAAGAGTTGGAATGTGTTGGGAGGGAGTTTGAAAAATTGAAGGAACCCAAGAAGAACTTAGCTTTATCATTGAAATGCCAACAACAAGTTCCTCAAAATGCTCAAATTGAAATTCATGAGATTGAAGAGGAAATTACTGATATCAAGAATACTCCTTGATTGAGTAATAAAGTGGTTGAGAATTTGCAAACTTCAATGGAACACTTGGAGGCTATCAAGGAAGAATTGAAGAACTTGAGTCCTTTTACTTAAAATTTATTTAGAACTTTTTCTCTTTATTTTTTTTTTAATAAACTATGCTACATTTATTTTATTTTGGGATTACGTAATAGAAGATATCTTTCTTTTCTATCTTGCAATCTTTTAATTTCTTTTTTGACCAAACAAAAATTACTACTCTTTTTGTTATAACTCAAATAACTAAACTATATATATATGTAGCTAGAAAAAACTCAAACTTAATAAAAACAACTAATTTATTTATTTATTTTTTAACTTAAAAAAAAACTCTAACTCAACTCAATAAAAAACCAACCAAACAACTTTTTTTTTTAACTCAACAAACTAATTAGCTCAAACTAATAAAAACAACTAAACTATTTTTATTTTTTTAACTTAAAAAAAAACTCTAACTCAATTAAAAAAACAACTAAACAATTTTTTTTAACTCAACAAACTAATTAACTCAAACTGATAAAAACAACTAACTATTTTTATTTTTTTAACTTAAAAAAAAGACTCTAACTCAATAAAAAAAAGCAACTAAACAACCTCTTTTTTTTTTACTCGACAAACTAATTAACTCAAATTAATAAAAACAACTAAACTATTTTTTTCAACTTTAAAAAACTCTAGCTTAATAAAAACAACTAAATAACATTTTTCTTTTATTTTTTTTTAACAAAGGAAAAATATAATTTAAAATAAACTCATGACTGAACTTAGAGAATATCTAAGTTGCCTACGTACCCAATGTCATAATTTAGTTTAAAGAAAACAACATTTTGGAGGGGAACGCTGTTCACAGTTTATACTCATGCAGGCCAGGAGTATCCATTGCTTAACCACCTTGGACTAGGTAGGGTATTTAATATTTTAACCACATAAAATACCTTTGATGGAGTAAGTTAGCAGTTTATCCATATACACTACCTTTGGTGGAGCAAGTTAGTAGTTTAACCACGTGCACTACCTTTGGTGGGTACCATTCATAGTTTATACTCATACGGGTCAAGAGTAACATGTATTTTAGGCTCCTGTATCAAGGAGCAACATGCAGTTTAGACTCACACGTCAAGGAGCTATCTCTCAACTTTATGCATAGTAGCGCTTTAAGAACTTCCCATTTATAGGGCCAATTTTTAGTTAATCTTCAGCAACCAACTTATATGAACCATTTATATAACCTTCTTTGACAACATAGGGACCATCCCATTTTGATGTGAACTTACTCCTAGTCCGATGAGTTGTGATGATAGGTCTTCTCATGGTGAGCACCAAATCCCCAACTTGAAAAGATCATGATCGCACTTTCTTGTTAAATGCCCTGGAGAGCTAAGCTTGGTAGCACTTTAGTCTTTGTTGTACTTCCAATTTTTTCTCATCAAGGGCCCCAAATTCTTCAAGACATAGGCATGCATTTTCTTCCTTAGCCAATCCCTCTTGTATGGCTATCCTCAATGAAGGAATTTGTTGCTTAAGGGGTAAAACATCTTTAACGCCATAAATAAACAAATATGGAGTTGCTTGTGTAGGTGTTCTATAAGTAGTTTGATATGCCCATAAAGCTTCTTCAATTCTTTCATGCAAATCCCCCTTTAACTTTGAGACTACTTTTTTCAGCAAATTACATAGAGTTTTATTGAACGCCTCAACAAGAGCATTGACCACAGCATAATATATGGAAGACTTCCTCTACTTAAAATTGAACTTCTAACAAAGTTTATATATTAAACTATTACTAAAGGGCTTTCCATTATTGGTGATTATGTATCGAGGAACCCCGTAGTGATATATAATATTGATGCGGATAAAGTCAGCAACATTTTCCTTCTTTATTTCTTTGAGGGGTACTGCTTCAGCCCACTTAGAGAAATAGTTTTTTGTAGCCAAAATATACAAGTGTCCAACATATGACTTTGTCATGGGTCCAACCACATCCAACCCCCAAGCATCGAATTGCCATGAAGCAATAGTTGGATGCAATGGCTCAGGTGGTTGGTGAATGAAATTTGCATGAAATTGGCAAGCTTAGCATCTTTGAGCATAATCTATGCAATCTTTTACCACTGTTGGCCAGTAGTAACCTATTCTTTTTATCCAAAATGTAATTTTGGACCCGATTGGTGAGCATCGCAAACTCCAGAATAGGCGTTTTCCATGGCTTGGATAGTTTCATCATCACTTAAACAACGCAAGAAGACTCCATCAAATGATCGCCTATAAAGTACACCCTGTAATAGATAAAGCAAGCCGCACGACGTCAGATATGGACTCTTTGGCATGGAACATTTGGTAAATTTTCATACTTCAAATAGTCTACGAACTATTGGCATCAATCTTCCTTAATTTTGAATACTTGAACAATATGGCTTTCATTTTCTTCACAATCCTCATTTTTGAAGATTGGCGGTACAACCCAACTTTTACATATTGTAATTCTCACTTCAGTTTTAGGTACAGCAAGTGAAGAGGCCAATTTAGTTAACACATTAGCTTGCTTGTTTTCCTTTCTTGGCACATGTTCAATTTCTACATCCCCAAGCCATCAAATGAGTCTTTTTGCATAATTAAAGTATGGAAGTAATTCAGCTTCTTAACTTCATATGATCCAAGCAACTAGTTGACCACCAACTTAGAATCTCTATAAACTTTAAAGTGCAATTGCTTCATGTCAATTGCTATTTCCAACCTAAGAATAAGAGCTTGATATTCAGCAATATTGTTGGAACAATTTTCAATTAAAGTGAAGGAATATGGTAATACTTCATTGTTAGATGTGATGAATACTACTTCGGCACTAGTTCCTTTTCTTTGGGATGCTCCATCAAAGTACATCTTTCAAGGAGTTGTAATTTCAACCACCAAGACATCTTCATCGGATAGATCATTAGATAACTCCCATTCAGCATGGATCGGGTAATCAGCTAAGAAGTCAGGTAAAACTTGTCATTTTATTGTCTTCTACAAAATATAGATGATTTCAAATTATTGCAACTGAAGGTACCATCTTTCGAGTTTATCAAAGATGACAGGTTTTGACATGACATATTTTAGTGGATTTACTTTTAAGACAAGACAGATAGTATGAGCTCAAAAGTAATGCTTCAACTTTTGAATTGCAAAAATTAGAGCCAAACAAATTTTCTTAATTGGTGAATATTTCAACTCATTTGGCATCATCATTCTGATTAAGTAGCACAAGGCATTTTTCCTTCTTTCATTATTTTTCTATGCCAATAAAGCTCCAACAAAACGTTCTTGAGCAGCAATATAAAGAATCAATAGACATCTAGGTGCTGCTGTGATCAACATAGGAGGTTCCATCAAATAGGCTTTTATGCTTTCAAAAGCATTCCTATAAGCTTCATCCTACTCAAATGGAACGCCTTTCTTCATGAAACGGCTGAATGGTTGACATCTACCAGCTAAATTTGATATGAATCTCTGCAAATAAGCTAACTTTTCTTGCAAACTTTTAAGTTCTGGATATCTCTAGGTTCAAGCATTTTCAAAATTGCATCAATCTTTACTTGCTCTATTTCTATGCCTTGATGATGAACAATGAATCTTAGAAACTTCTCCGATGTAACACCAAATGCACACTTTAATGGATTCATTTTGATTTGATATTTTCTCAAGCATTCAAAAACTTGTCTCAAGTTTTGTAGGTGATCTTCTCACCTTTTGGACTTGACAACCATGTCATCAACATAACATTCAATATTCTTATGAAGCATGTCATCAAATATCTTTTGCATTGCCCTTTGATATGTGGCACCAACATTTTTTAGTCCAAACGGCATTTCTTTGTAGTAATATATTCCCTTCGAAGTACAAAATGCTGTCAACTTCTCATCTTTTGGTGACATGCATATTTGGTTATACCCTGATGATCCATCCATAAATGACAGTGCTTCATGCCCTATAGTAGCACCAATTATGAGTTTTGCAATGGGCAATGGAAAATCATCCTTACGACAAGCACCATTCAAATCTCTAAAGTTAATACAAACTCGAATTTGACCATTTTTCTTTCTTACTAGAACAATGCTAGAGATCATGTTGGATACTTGACTTATCGAATAAACCTAACCTCAATGAGCTTATTTACTTTAGCTTTAATCAAAGGAACTAATTCAAGGTGGAATTGTTGTTGAGCTTATTTGACTAGACGAGTTTTTTTCTTTACTGATAAATGATAGACCGCCACCTTTGGATCTAACCTAGGCACCTCTTTGTATGACCATGCAAACACATCTTTGAATTCACATAATAACTCAACATATACTTCTTCCTCCTTAGCAATCAACAAAGCACTAACATAGATAGGCCGCAAATCATTGGCATCACCTAAATTAATCTGTTTCAATTCATCCACAATGGCTTTAACATTTTTTTCAAACTCAGGAGGAGTAGTTTCAGCATCTTCTTCTCCAATCAAAGATTCTTCGCTTAAAGTAATATGGTACATTGGCACAATATCCTATTCCACATGCTTAATCTTTCTGAATTCTACACACGCCCTTACTTGTCCATCCATTCTTCTTATATAGACTATCTAGATGATACTATCCTTTTCACTTATGTAACCACTACTAATAAGCTTGGAGATTTGCTTGGAAAGATGATCTACAACATTTTGACAAGTGGGCCGACTATCACTAACAATAATATGATGTGAAGATGCCACACTTTCTTTATCACCTTCTTCATCAATTTGAGTTAAAGATAATAGTTTGCAGTTTAACCTTTAGGGTCTTACCACATGATATATTTAAAATAAAGCGTCGCTTCATGCGTGAAGGAATTAAACTCCTAAGCTTTTTTGACTCGCTAACCCACTTCAAGAACTTTAACATTTTCAATTTTTGATTGTAGGTTCTTTTATACTGTCCTTTCCCAAGTCTATTGAAAATTGAGATTTGTGGGACTTTCTTCCCATTTTCATCAAAAACATCATATGTTGAGGAAAATTCCTCTTCAACTATATGATTACTGTTGGCTCTCTTAATTGCAATGCGAATAGGATTTTGAGGAACAAATTCAAGTCCCATTCAAGAGATTTGGACACCCCGACCTTTTTCTTTCAACATCTTTTGAGTAGTATTAAGCCCATACATTTGCTTGCCAGAAGCCTCAGGGGGAAGTTTTCCTAAGATAGAATGTTGTTGTGGATTATATCTAGCTTTGACAAGAAGTTTATAGGCTTTTGGATCAAAACAACTCTCATTTTGAAGTTATAGAGATTCTCCATGTTTCTTTTTGGCTTATTGAGTTAGGCGAACAAATCCTTTTAGAGGCTTTGGAGATGGCTTATTCACATCAAGCTTGGTTAGAGAAAATGTTAATTCCTTCAATAATTCAAATCTTACTAAAGGTAACTCACCTTTTACATGATTTTCACTACGACATGTTGGAGTTAAGTCTTTAACATTATTTTTTCCATTAAGGTCATCTTACTACTTTGATCCCTCTTGTTCTTTGGCCTTGGCATTTTTTAGACTTTTGATGTAGTATTTGGCATCTGCTAAGTGTGATTCAGCTTTGGTGAAACATTTGCTATCCCCAAGCACTTTCTTTAGCACACCTTCTTGACAATACTTGAAACATTGGTGCCAAGTAGAGGGAACCACACCAATATCATGTAGCCAAGGTTGGCTTAGAAGCATATTATATGATGTCTTGGCATCTATGACCTGAAATAATGCCGTTGACATCATATCATCCATCAATAACTTTATCCTTATTATTCTAAGAGCCCTTTGCCCCTCTTGATTGAACTCTTAGATCATCAGGCGATTGTTTGTCAATTTATCTGTGGAGATTCTTAAATCCTTTAGCACACGCAATGGCAAGATATTGATTGCGGAGTCTCCATCAATCAAAATTCTATTTATTTTCTACTCACGAGCATAGCCAAGCAACAAATCTTCATTTGTGAAAATCATCGCCGATGTATATCCCTCAGTTACATCGTGATTTTTTTCATCAGATAAACATACTTCACGAAAGGAAATCTCTTCTTCATTTATCTTGTAGCATGCAATGTCATTATCATGATCACCAAAGACATCAATTTCAATCTTGATAGTAGCATGATTTGAGGCACCATTATCCTCCTCAAGTGGGATTTTCCCTTGTCGAGCTAATTACATCACCTTATCTTTGAATATGAAGCAATCATAGATTAGGTGACTCATTAATCGATAGTACTTGCAATACTTTGGGTCATCAATTTTCCAGCTTCTTCAGGTCACTTCATTTTAGGTAATTCAATGAGATTTGCATTTAGCAAGTTATCAAATATTCTAGAAACATTAGAATTGAGAAATGGGTATGTCTTAGCCTACATCTCCTTTAAAGTTAATTTTCTTTGTCCTCTTTCTTGGGAGACATCCTTCTTTTCATCTTTTGTGATTTCTGCCTTTGTACAAAACTTGATGGGTGTTGCATTAACTGCCATAGCTTCTTTACTTTGTGCCTTAGCAAAAGGTTTGCTCCATTTCTTGAATTCTTGCTCTTCCTTAGGCTTGCGAGGCTCCTAAATTGATGGTCTTTCTACTCCGCTAGCAAACATGCTTAACTAATATCACAGGCTCAAGTAGCCAACTCTGCAAATGTTTTGGGTTGAATTCCTTATTGAATATATCAAAGTCCCCAATGCATACCTTGAATGCACATCTGGATGGCTGAACCTTTCGACAATCAATCTTTGCAATTGAGGCTTAAGTTTCTCTAGTGATTATTGTAGTCAATAACTGGTTCTTCTCTTCATTGGCGAGAATTTGTAAGTTTAATCATACTGATTGTCCTTCGGGTACTGTAGAAGCGATTGAAAATTTTTTGCTCCAATTGTCCCCAATTATCAATTGAGCTCGCTTCTAAGTTACTATACCAATCAAAATCTTTGCCTTTTAAAGATTGAACAAATTATTTTGCAAGGTGATCTCCATAAGTCCTAGAATTATTACAAGTTTTGATGAAGTGAGTCACATGCTATTTTAGATTGCCTTTGCTGTCAAATTGTTGAAACTTTGGTGGCTGATAACTAGTCGGCATCTTTAAGTTGTCAATTCTTTGAGTATATGGCTTGGAATAAGTCTTAAATGACCTAGAGCTCCCTTCAAACTTGTCTTTGATAGTTTCCACGATAAACTCCTTTAGTTGGTCAATAGGAATGAGTTCATCTGGGGAAACTTGCAGTTCCTTTGCTGCGGGCTTTTCATTTTCACTTGGTTGCCTCTTTGTGGATGTTTCTTAATCTTGATCCTCTATTTGTTTCTCCATCACGTGGCTAGTCTCAACATTATCCACTTTGTTCATCAACTTGGAGATTTGAGAATCTTGCTTTTGGACATGCTTTGCCAATCCTTTGATAATCTTCGTCAAATTAGCAATTTGTTCCTCCAAAGTTGTAACACTTGTCACCATCACTGGCGCTGTGCTTGAGGAACTTGAAATTGAGTGAGGAGTAGATACTATTGATTCTTATTTTAAGTCTCCACCAAGTTCATTAATAGCATGTGGCAATGCCTTCTCCACAACTTCAAGTGAAGGATTTACCTCTGAAAATGATTGTGACCTTTTGGACATACTACTTGTGGTGACGCCAACACTTATTCCTCTAGCATTTATGGAATTTGAGGTAGTCATCTTCGATGTAATAGTTTTATTGGTGGCCATGATACTTCATTCTTTGATGAAAGAAAGGGATGAGAGGAAGAGATAGTCTCACTAGGCATGCCAAAAATTTGTAACAACAAATTTTCATGTTTGCAAAAATCAAAATTGCTAAACAAGAAAAAATTGTACAAATAAATAAAAATCAATCAATTAATCAAATGCGGATTTTATCTCTAATCTAATCTTCTGATTCTTCTTTTCTAAATATAATTTTAAATTGAGCTTTGCATAAAGTGCCTTAAATGTGGTAAATCTCCTTTAAATTTGATTTGAATAAAATAACACCAACTCAAGGCTCGTACCTTGATCTTGAATTAAACGCCAAAAATATGAGTTTCGTGAAGAATGCCTTGAATGTGGTGGATTTCCTTAAACAAAAATAATGTTAAGTCGAGGGCTTCGCACCTTGATTTTGAATCAAAAGCTAAAAATATATGAATTCTATGAAAAATGCTTTGAACGTCGTGGATATCTTTGAATAAAAATAACGTTAATTCGAGGGCTTTGCACCTTAATCTCAAATCAAATGTCAAAAATATATGAATTCCACGAAAAACACCTTGAACACTGTAGATCTCCTTAAATTTGCTTGAGATAATTGTTGGATTCCTTCCAAGTTCCTCTTATCTGCTGGAATTTTATGTTGTGTCAAATGAGCTGGAATCACCTTTTTATATAGGTGCTTGAATGAAAACTTTTAGATTGACTTGAATCTTTTAAAGATTATCTCTTTAATAAGGTAATGTTAAATATTAAGAGATAACATGGGATATCTTTGATTTAATAATATCAAACATTAAAAGATAATGTTAATATGAAGAGATGATATCAAATATGTTTAATGTGATTGGTTCATAGATGCAAACACTTCATCTTTGACACTTGTCAGTACTTGATTTAAACATAAAATAAATGCTAAATTATTAATTAAAATTAACAATTTATCTTTTAAAATTAAATTTAATATATTCCAAAATTTAAATAAAACATTTTAAATTAATATTTAATATATTATTTTACATATATCACTCCTCAATTGATCAAAACTTTAATCTGTTTAGAATATCATCCATGAAATTCAAGAGAAATAACCGTAAAAATCATATCTTATTTCATGGCAAACCAAACCAAACTAGCTTCAAAGTAAACCGAAAAATAAGTGAAAAAAAAATTAAATAATGTGTAATTCAAAATAATTGCATTGTTGTGGAATTGATAAGGACGACTTGATTTTTTTGATTCAATTTAGCTCTCTTCGCTTCAATTCGATTTTTTTTTTTTTTTTGACCTACTTCGGACTCTGTTCACAAAATAAGAAAAACAAAGGTTATATTTGATTTTATTTCTCTAAAATACACTTTTTTAAAAATAGAGTTAATATTTTTCTTATTATATTTAAAAAAATTAATTAATTTTAAAATCATTACATCTATAAATATATATGAATCTTTTAGTTATTATTTCAGTAAAGAAATAATGTTTCCAATTGTTATATTATTATAATAATAATATAAAAAACTAATAATATAACGCCATTAAAACTTATACAAAATTCAAAATAAATAAATTTATACACCCAAAGCAACCGAAAATAACTCCACACATGGCAAAGGGTCCAGGTTTGAACCGGAAAAGAAACATTCGAACTCCCTAAAAATGAACCGACAAAGATTTATTTTGAAATTGAATCCATGATCCCCAGTCCCCACCAAGCAACGCCGAGAAAATTCCATCACCTTCCTCATTCAAACGTCTACGTAGACTCAGCAGTATTAGTGACACTGATGGATTTTTAATTACATCTACCTATGACCACAGTTTCGCTTTCCTCATAGAAGACATAAATTGATTAGTTCACACGGAATAACTAGTCAAAAGCCACCCACTTATTCTCGCAGACCACATGTTTGATCTATGCACAAACAGATAAAAGAAAGTTATTACGTCAAACCCATACCTGGACCTGTAGAGTAGAGCGGGAAAATGAATGAAGCTTTGCTGGGTGGCGGCGGTGAAGCTGGCGGCAGTGGCAGCCCAAGAAGAGACCGAAAGCGTATGTTCAACCGAAGATCAGATGTCATCGCTCATGGATCACCCTATCAAAAGGCTGCTGCTTTGGTTGATCTCGTATGTTAGCTTTCTTAGTTATTTATTTTTTTTGACTTGAATCTTGATATTAAAAGCTGAGCATTATGATGTTATTCATTGGCAATGTGGCAGTATCTTGTCGTCTGAATGATAACTAAAAAGTGGTATTTTTGGGACATTAATGGATTAGAGTGTTTGATTGTTATTTGTTAATTGGAAATGTTAAAAATCTAGTGTTGTTTTTTCTGATAATTACAAGATCACGATAACAATATATATTGTTGTGATATTTTTGGTTTAACTTGGGGCTGATTTCATCCATTTTCTATTTCATGAGGTGGTGGTCATTGTAGTAACAAATTAAGACAGAAAGAATATATTTTAGCCTTTGGCATTTGTACCTAAACTTTACTAACTCTCGTGGAACATCTAATGGAGTACTTAGTCTCTCAGCCATTATCTGGACTAGGCAAGCTATTACTTTAAACATGCCTATTCATCCTACCCTGTATTTTCTCCTCGATTCTTTTCCTTTACTCATCCTATTTATCTCACCCTGCTTATGAGACTCATGTTAAAGCAATTTCAAACTGCAAAAGTGTTGAAATGCAAGTAAAATTTTTAACTTTTTCATCTTGCATGCTCCTATTGTTGGTGAGTCTTTCCTTTATCCCACAGATATTAGTACATGACATTATTAAATTGATTAGTTTGGCTAGAACTTACATAGTGGATCAAGGTCATAATGAAATTGGCTTGGTAATGCAAGATATATTGTGGTGAACATAAGGAGTCATGGGAAATAGAACTTCTGCGTAGATTGAATAAAATAGCTTTAATTCAAAATTTTGCAAATGATTATTGTTTTGAAGCCTCTACAGTGCTTTGACATTAGGGCGACCCTTGTTTTACTGTCTACTTGTGCAAGCCTTGGGTTTATGGAATAGGGAAAGGATTGGAAGCAACAAGTATGTTGTATGGTTGAGCATGGAGTCATTAACACTTTTTTAGCTGTGAGTGAAGTTTGATATTGAGTTCTAAGCACTCCAATGCGTTGGAAGTATTAATCTTGTTTTGAACTGATATTGAAATGCATAGTTTTCATTGCTGTACTATCAAATTCATGCAGGCTGAAGATGGAACTGGAATACCCGAGGAAATTCTTGATCAGTCAAGCTATGGAAGCTCCTTGAAGTCATATTTGATGTTTATACAATTTGATTTCCTCTGGTCTCTTAACTACTTTGCTTTAATCCTTCTAAATTTTCTGGAGGTTTGTATAGCCTTTTAACTTTCTCCTTTATCTATTTTCCCTTCATGTTTTGGCTTTATACCTGACATATAAATGATTGGTTTGGATTCTCAGAAACCTTTATGGTGTAATAAGGAATGCAATAATAGGGCATTTTACTTTTTAGGACAGCTGCCATACTTGACTGGTGCGGAGAGTCTAATATTTGAGGTAAATTGAAAGTAAATAATTGATCGAATTGTTTGTTTGTTTGTCACATTTCTGTGTTGTTTGATTAATATGTTTTAATCTGTCACTATATTTTCTAGTTAGGACTTGTTGATACTTGATAGCATCAGCTGGTTGTGAAGCTGGATGATTTTAGTTAATACATTTTCGCACCTTAGTTGGTTTCAAGGAATTTTACCTGTCCATATCTTTTTATTGGAAGGGATTATGAAATGGAAAGTAATTGAAGAGATAGAGGAAAATTTGAGTTGACCTTTGAATATGTGCCCCGGTTTAGTTAAAGATAACCATAATAAATTTCTAGAAATATAGAGATAACAATTGCTGCTATACTTCATTTGATTCTTAGATTAAAATATTTTATGCATGATTGTGAATTAAAACCATGGGTAAAACTTTAGGAAAGTGTTTGTGATTACACAAAATAAATGTTGACTGATTAACGATACAATCTCTCTTTTGAAAAAGAAGGAGGATGATTCTGCGCCATTGGCATGGGGAGTGAGTTATTATTACTTACTAAGTGAATCTGGGGTAAAAAAATTTGCAATGTATGTCAGAAAAGATTATTCTGTAACATTATCTAGTTTTTAAAGCCCTAGCATTTAAATGAGGCATAATTTAATGTATCTTCAGGGACTTATTCACTTGGGACTTCTTAGGTTAGAACATGATGAAAAGTTCTTAACTAAAATGCTGTAACACATGGATGAATTATAAGTGTAGGACTTACCAGAATCATGTTTTTTTGAATCTGTTGTCTTGAGGCCAAACATTAATTGCTTTCACCCCAATACCACCCTCTGGCAGCTTGCTCCATTCAGAGTAAGGATAATCCAAAAGCATGAAGTGAATTGACATTTATCTGTTGCATGACTGCTCATTTTTTGTTCATTTGAATAGAAAAAGACTTGTTCTCTGTGAAATTACCCAAGTAAATGCATCCATATGCGATACATTGGTTTCTTTCATGTTTTTGAAACTTGAAACATAGCACCGCATCTCTTCTTCTTCTTTAACACCTTCCTTATAATACGAAAAGGTGAAGCTGTAATAGGGGGGGGGGG
>JACGDI010005252.1:730112-802599 GCA_014898725.1 Jacaranda copaia | reverse complement strand
AAGTTTACCTTGTCTGATATTTCATTTCATGGTGGGGATAAAGAATGTGATTATGAGTTAGTGTAAGATATCATGTGTTATTCTGTTGTATGGTTATAGTTTTTCATTTAGTCCTCTATATCCAATCAAGATTTATTGTTTGTTAAAAATCTTATATCCTAATAGTAACAATTAATTTTAGAATGACTAAGTGACAATGTCAAGCAATCCTGCTATGTCTAATTTTCAAATTGGTGGAGGAACCCAAGAGTTTCTATAGACTGCACAAGTTCTAAGTTTTACACCAGTTTGTATCAACACACCTGCCTAACTCCCTCAAGAATACACAAGTCTTTGCAGCTCCAAAGTCACCACACCAGATTCAATTTCATCAAGTCAGCCTACAAAATGCTCAGCTTGAACTACAGCTAGCCTATACAAAGCTCAGTTGGATTCATATTAGAAGAATAAAAAAGTTTGAATAAAAAAGTTTGCACTATGATTTCTAGGTTGAACCAGTTCTTTTTGTTTGTGAAGAGAAAAGAAAAGATGATTCTATATTATTGAATAGAACCTATCTCGTATTTATAGAGTATACGAGAGTAGATTTAAGTAAAAAAAAAAGATATACTAGGATCTTTTAAGATAAACTATCCTAACTATCAAAACTGGTAGAATAATATATATCTCAACACTCTCCCTCAAGTTGGAGCATATATATATCAATCATGCTCAACTTATTACATAAAATATTAAATTGCTTGCCCCCTAAAGCTTTAGTAAATATATTTGCTATTTGTTCTGAAGATGGAGTGAACTGTGTACTGATCTTCTTGTTTATCATAGCTTCACGGATAAAGTGGCAGTCTACTTTAATATGCTTAGTCCTTTCAAGAAATACCGAATTATTGGCAATATGAATAGTTTCCTAATTGTCACAATACATAGGAGAAGGATAACTAAAATTAATATCCAGTTCGGCTAATAAATTTTTGAGCAACAACATTTCACTAATAGTATGTGCTATAGCTCTATACTTAGCTTCTACACTGGAGCTAGCCATTGTAGCCTGTTTCTTGGAATGCCAAGTTACCAGATTTCCTCCAACAAAGGTGTAATACCCAGAGGTAAACTTCCTGTCATTTCTAGAGCCAGCATAATCTACAACAGAATAGGCTTCTATATTTACGTGTCCATACTTCTTAAATAACAAACCTTTTTTTGGAGAGGCTTTAATATATTTTAAGATTTTGAGAGCAACATCCTAATGACAGTATGCGGCTTGTCCATGAATTGACTGACTACTCCAACTACGAAAGAGATATGAGGTCAAGCCACAGTTAAATATATTAATTTTCCTACAAGTCGTCTGTACTTTGCCTTTTCCTCCAAAAAATCACTAGAATCATCCCTAAAAGCAGGATTCAAGTCCACAGGAGTATCGATTGGTTTGGTGTCGAGTAAACTTGCTTCTTGAAGCAAATCAAGAACATATTTTCACTAAGATAGAGATATGCCATGCTTGCTATGGGCAATCTCGATACCTAAGAAATATCTAGGACGTCCCATATCCTTAGTGACAAAGTGTTGTTGCGAGTATGCCTTGGTTTGTTCTATCCTTTTATAATCTCTACCAGAGATTAAAATATCATCCACATAGACAATGAGAACAATGATGCCCATACAATAATTACGCACAAAGGCTGAATGATCAGATTGGCATCTTTTAAAGCCAAAATCACAAATCACACGATTGAATTTATCAAACTAAGCTCGAGGACTTTGTTCAAACCATAAATTGCTTTCTTTAATTTGCACACCATATCTTGACTCTTCCCTTAAGGAATATAGCTCGGAGGTTGCTCCATAAAAACAGTCTCATGCGAATCTCCATACAAGAAAGCATTCTTCACATCCAATTGATATATGGGCCAGTCTTGATTAATGGCCAAGGAAACTAAAACCCCAATAGAATTTAGACGGGCGATTGGCAAAAAAGTTTCAAGATAGTCAATGCCATAAGTTTGAGTAAAACCTTTTGCAACAAGATGAGATTTATTCTGATCAATAGTCTCATCAAGCCTATACTTAATGGTGAACACCCATCGACAAGCAACAACATCAACATTAGAAGGAGCTGGCGCAAGATCCTAAGTCTCTCAAGAAGTAAGGGCAAACATTTCTTCATCCATCTTCTACTTAGAATGTTGCAGTGCCTCATGATAAGTCTGGGGAATAGATTCTGATGAAAGAGATAAAGCAAAACTATGAAACTTTGTGGAAAAGTTATTAAAAGATAGATATTTAGCTAAAGAATATGCAGTACATGAACGTTTACCTTTCCGAAGGCCAATAGGGAGGTTATCATAAGATGTGAAAGGTATAGAGGATGGGGAATCCACAGCAAGGAGAAGATTAGTAACAGTAGTAGGCGTGGTAGTCTGATGTATTCGACGAAGTGAATATACTTGTAGTGGCTTAGTTTGAGTGTTTGATAAATGGATGGTGGAAGAAAGGATAGGCAATGATAGAGGAGATGTAACGATAGAAGGATGGTTACTTTTGGAATAGTATGGGGTAGACTAAAAAAAGGTAACATTTGCAGAAGTAAATTGCCTATGAGAAGTAGGGCCACAACATCGATACCCTTTTTGAGTGTGAGAATAACCAAGAAAGATACACTTAATTGACCTTAGGGATAATTAGTCACGTCTAGGAGAAAAATCATGAACAAAACAAACACACCCAAAAACTCGAGGAGTGACACTAAATAGAGGACGATTAGGATAAAGACAAGAAAATGGAATATCCCCATGAAGAACATTAGAAGGTATGTAGTTAATAAGAAAACATGCAGTGGGCTCCCCAAAAACATTTCGGTACATTCATCTCAGTTAGAAGAGTGCGGGCAACATCTAAGTGATGACAATGTTTTCTTTCAGCAACACCGTTTTGTTGAGAGTGCGAGGGCCAGAGGTTTGATGTAAAATTCCATGAGTCACAAAAAATAGAAACCTCTTTTTGTACAAATTCTAAGGTATTATCAGTGTAAAGAATATGAATACCAATAGAAAATTGAGTTTTTATTTCATTATAGAAAGAAGTGATCACACGAGGGACTTCAGTTCTATCTTTTAAGTAAATAAACCCAAGTCATCCTAGAATAATCATCAACAAAAGTGATAAAGTATTTAAAACTAGTAAAAGACGCAACACGACCTGGACCCCAAATATTAGAATGAATAAGTTCAAAGGGATAAAAGCTCCATTTATCAATCCTAGTTGGAAAGGAAGCACAATGATGCTTTCCTAACTCACAAAACTCACACTCTAAAATAGATATAGAGGACTAGGGGTAGAAGCTTTCTTAAAATAGATAAAGATAGGTGGCCAAGACGATAGTGCCACTTATGAGGTGAAACAAATGCAGAGAGAGCACAAGCTTCTACAGGAGTATTAACCATGTCCAGATAATAAAGACCACCACGCTCACGCCCACCACCAATTGACTTCCTTGTTTGCAGATACTGAAAGACACAGTATGAAGGAAAGAAGGTTGTAGAACAGTTTTTAGATTTGGTAAGTTGACTAATAGATAGAAGGCTCATAGGAAAATTAGGAGCAAAAAGATCATTATCAAGATTGAGATGTGCATTAGGTGTAACCATACTAGAACCAGAGACGAGGGAAAAAGAGCTATCAACAATACTAACAGGAGATAATGAAGGAGAGAGTGATAAAGAGGTAAAAGAAAATCTATTACTAGTAATACGAGTGGTTGCACCAGAGTCTAAGAGCCAAGACTCACCATGAGAAGCAGCAGCGACACCCTGAGATGTCGAGGCAATTGCAGATGAAGAGGTAGCCGCTACCAACACCGCCCACACAAATTAACCCTAGCTGCTGCCACACCCAACCACCATACTTACATGCACCATTACCCATTCGACCCGCACCAGAAATTGCTGCGCCTTGCACCAGGACAGAATCCCCATGAGTAACTATTGCACCTTTCTCTGGACTGCAATTCTGTGACTCACGCATATGCCTTTTAGCTTTGCTTGATCACATTAGATTTTAAAGATTGCTCCAAAAGGTTTTCTAGAAATTGTTCTTTGGTCCTCTGAACTACCCTTTTTGTAGATGCTCTATTGTAACGTTATGCCTTGAAATCTAGCACTTTTTATCCTTGTTGTCCACATCACTTCTGCAGTCTGTCCTTGTTGTCCCTTCTTCTTTAGTAGAAACCTTTTCTGGTTGGTAGAACTGTCCATTGATTTCCACTTATTTCCCACTTTATTGTCAGACTTTGCAGTTGTGTTGTTCTACCAGTTACTGAGCTTTCCTTTCACTCCGCTGCCTGCATGACCTACTTAGCTAGCAACTTTAACTTTTGCTTTAGACTTCGCTATGTGTTGTTTGAAACTCTTCTTAGCTTCTTGAAGTATGATCTTCAAGTCTGCTGCTTTCTTCAAGTTTGCTTGAAAACTGCCATTGTATATGTAGCCTAACAACATAAGAATTGCAAGAGTTTTAGTGTCTTCTAAACTAATTTTATCAATCTTCACATATACGATATGACATGTATGCTAGAAGTATGATCTTCAAGTCCGTTGCTTTCTTCAAGTTTGTTTGAACATTGCTGTTGTATATATAGCCTATCAACATAAGAATTGCAAGAGTTTTAGTGTCTTCTAAACTAAGTTTATCAATCTTGACATATATGATTTGACAAGTATGCTTCTTTTGGTATCACATGGGTAAAGTCTGCAATTTTACTCCAGTAACTATGCTATGACTAAAGAAAAAGATAGGCATCCTTGCTGTGTAAATTTTCACTGGCAAGGTCACCATTGGTAGAACTAGTGAGATGGCTTTATGTCCTTTAACCTAAACCTATTATTATGTGTAATTTCTTTGGTGGTTCTTTGTGTTAGGGCTCTTAATTTTCTCATAGATTGAACTTTCTTTTTGTAACTCTTTTGGGCAGGGCGCAACTCTTTTGATTCTCATTGTACATATACTATTTCCAATAACGTATGAAGGGTTCAATGTCTACTGGAAGAGTCATCTTAATAGACTTAAGGTATGCAGTTCATTAACTACAATTTCGCCATTTTGTTTCTTTTCTAAGTAGAGAAGTCTTCAATAGCATGAAGGTTTAAAATCTCTAGTAATTGCTATTGTTTTTGAACAAAT
This sequence comes from Jacaranda copaia, assembly GCA_014898725.1. Taxonomy (NCBI): domain Eukaryota; kingdom Viridiplantae; phylum Streptophyta; class Magnoliopsida; order Lamiales; family Bignoniaceae; genus Jacaranda; species Jacaranda copaia. Next base: position 797,421 of record JACGDI010005252.1, on the reverse strand, counting down.
CTTTTGCTTCATATTTGAAACATCTATGGTATAAGGTTATACTGCGCCAAAAATCTAGCTATTTCTTGCATTAACTTATAATATTCTTGTTTGGTGAGTGAAGTAATTTATTAGAGTGAAAGTTGTGTAATGCTGTATAGTAAATTTACAAAATGCCTAAACTATAAAAAAAATCCATCCATGAGTTGGTACATACTTGGATGGATCTGAAAACTGGATAAATATTTTCTACCCCTCTAATAGGCCCTCCAATTTTCTCCTTCGATATCAAATGTTGCACCACCAACAAATTGACCGTTGAGCTCCACTTATCATTAATTAAAATTCAATCCATTAGGATCCGATGAACATCAATCTTGCATTCTCTCAGATATAGAACAAGTACACACATTTCTCAAGTTAGCACAATTGACCATTTGCAGACCATTTATTATTTGCAATGTAAGTAAAAGTCATAGTTGTCATATGGTGTCATGTTCTGACAATTCAACATGGCAAAAAGTTGTGGGCTGGTCTCCATAGTTTATTTTTGGGAGTATAGAAACGTAATTTTAATTTATTAATGGAATTACTATATAAATCTGCGACTGACTCTCCTTGCTCTCCTTTTCATTTGCAGGTGCTTTTCTTGTTAGTATTGATTGCGGATCTATCAGTGTATGTTATATATCTTTCTCCGGTTGCATTTTATACTCTTCCGCTCCGCCTGGCCCCCTACATCCGAGTTGTTTTTTTTGTCCTTAACATCAGGTAATGCTACCATTCAATTTTGTGGTTGTGGTTCTTGATTGACTTCTTTTGTTTATATAGATTTCTATCTTCATGTCTGATGCGTTGAGTGGCACTTATTTAGATGTTTCTATATTGATGTTGAACAACTTTGAAGAAGCAGTTGAATCTTCCATATTTGGTGCCATCAAAATTGAGATTTCTCTATCTTATAGTTACTATTATTGCTTTTGGCATAAGATTTAGAATTTTTATCTGCAGGAATCTGGGCCTTTGTTCTTATAGCTGTTCATCAATTTCTCCACGCTTGATGGATGACAATGGCTACCCTTGCAATAACATTTCCTTCTCTTTTGTGTTCTGTTTTTATTCTTGTTCAAGAGAAAAATTCATTCTGATTCATTATTGTCAAAAGCAGTCTACATAATGTGAATACTGGTTCTTATAGAAATTCCGTGGTTTGGTAGCATAAGAATATGCATTCCAAATAATTTGTTAGAAGAGTAAGAATATATGCAATGAGGTCCAGTCAAGATATAGTTTTGTGTGATGATAATGACTCTGCCATTTGTAGCTACTAATTGCATCAATATGGCTGTTGTCTGTGTGCATGCATGATTCGCCGGATCACTGAAATAGTGGCTGGAACAGCTGAATTAGAATTGGAACGGAGGTCTATGTTCCTAATTTCCAGTCTATAAAACTTAGAAGTATGGAGTGAGATTGTATCAGACTTGCATTGGTGAAACGGCCTAGAAATCAGTTAGCAGCAACATGCTCACTGATTTCTCAGAAAAGAATGGAAAAGAATTGGAAGAGGGTGGGCCTTTTGGATGAGGCCACGACTGTGGCAACATAGAGTGTCAAATGGTTTTGTTAGTATGGTTGTCGCTGTTGGGAGGTGGTGGTTGGTGATGGTTCTGGTTTGAGAATAGAGGCGAAAACCAGGGAGATTAATGAGGAAGAAATAAAGAGGATAAAAGAAACAAAAATGGACGGAAAAAGAAAAGAAAAACCAAAAAAAAAGAAAGAAAGATGAAAGAAAATGCATTTTTGATATATATATATATTTATTTCTTTTCATTTGATTAAATATCATCTAATACTCCACAAATAATTTATTATATTAGTAATGGGTTAATTATTAACTAGTTATAAAAGAAATATTTAATTGATTATCATTTGTTAATCAAATCAAAATATTTTATTGTGTTTTCTATTACAACTTTTGTTTGTTCAAAAAGAACAATTATTAGTTCTATTATTTTTAGATGTTTTTTATTAATTTTATATATGTATCTCATTAGTTGAATGGAAGATCTATAAAATACTAACATTAGTATCATAAAAAAGTTTATGTAATCTGTTATATTAATTTATGGTACACTCAATATTTTGCTTACTACCTAATATAAGTATTAATGATTTTAAAATGTTTTACTATTTTTCAGAATTTTTTTTAGTAGTTCAAATTGCAAATGTGTAGAACGTCCAAGACCATTCCATGATATTGCCATGGAACTGGAACAATGATCAGTGTTCCAATCATTGCAACTATTCTTGTGAACCATATGCTCACATATATATAACGAGTTTAGGCTTTAGTGTGCTAGATGAACTTCCATACATCTATTGCATTATCGATTCTAGATAAGCATGAACTTTTGGATTTCTTCATGGGTTGTATCACACTATCACTATGCCAAGGGGAAATCTTATATATATGTTTGCAACACATTCCCTATAGAGGTTCCAAGACTGGAACCTAATAATTGGTTATTTCTCTTGTTTGCCCGCATATAAATTATTAGTATTGCACTCTTCATCACTTGGACAAGGTTCATCCTCCGATGATCTTACAAGCGAACATGTGCCAATCATGATTCATTTGATTGCTGTAGTAGCGGCTGTAATGGCCGAATTGGAATTGGAAAGGAGGTTTACGTTCCAAAGTTCCAATTTATAGTGCTCAGACGTTTGGAACGGGATTGTATTGGACTTGGATTGACGAAACAATCGAGAATCTGATTAGAAGCAGCTGACTTGCTTATTTCTTAGAAAAGAAGGGAAAAAAATGGAAGAGGGTGGGGCTTTTAGATGGGCCCATGGTTGTGGTAGCTTAGAGTGTTGACGGTTTTGTTAGTTATGGTATCGCTGCTAGGAGATGGTGGGCAACAATGGTTTTGGTTTGAGAAAAGAGGCGGAAGCCTCGGAGATTAATGAGGAAGAAAAGAAGAAGATAAAAGTAACAGAAATGGATGGAAAAAGGAAAATGAAAAAAAAAGGAAAGAAAAAAGACAAGAAATAAAATGCAGTATATATATATTTTTTCATTTGATTAAATGTTGTCTCATACTCCACAAATAATTTCTTATATTAGTTATGGGTTAATTATTAATTAGTTATATAAGAAATATTTAATTAATTATTATTTTTGTTATTTGGATCAAATTATTTATTTTGTTTTCTATTATTATTTTGTATGTTCTTTGCGAAAGAACAATTAATTAAATTTGTTATTGGTAAATTTCTTTTATTAGTTTTATATATGTATCTCATTGGTTGAATGGAAGATTTATGAAATACTATCATTAGTATCATAACAAAGTTTATGTAATCTATTATATTAATTTATGGTACACATGAAATTATGCTATTTACTTGATATAAAAATTAATAATTTAAAATGTTTTAGTATATTTTAGATTTTTTTTGAATTATTTTTAGTAGTTTAAATTACAAATGTGTGGTATGGGCCATATGGTTGTGGCTGTTCTATGACATTGCAATGACACTAGAACAGTGGCCTCTGTTACGGTTCCCATGACTACTCCTGCGAACCATGTGTGTGTATGCCAGTTTGCTTTTGTCTTTATGTGTGTATATGTGTGTGTAACTATCAACTTGCTTTTGATCTAGGAAGTGAAGTGGCTAGAATGGACCCAATGTTTGACGGTTGACATGTAATGAAATATAAATAGAATGGCCTAGCAAAAATAGATCATGGCAGCAGGAGCTATTAACTGGCTCCAAGAAATTATGTTAAAAGCTTCTCTATGCATCTAATTGCATAGTGGACATTAAGGAAAATGATATTTCCTATTTGATTGGGATAAAATATATGATTATTCAAGCATTGTAATGATATAGTTTGTCTAACAAGATTATTGAGGCTAGATTACTCAATATTGCTTTGGAGTTTCTGCTTTGGGTAGCTCTTTTCTGAGCATTCATCATATAGGAGCTCTTATACATCTGAAAATGCATATTTTATGTAGGGAAACAACACCGATTGATGTTATTTAACTCTCTATAGTTTAGAATGATGATTACTATAGGTGATCGAGATAAAAGAGAGGAAAACCAGGGCTTAGCATTTGAACTTGTGTGAACCATTGAAGTTTTCCTTAAGTGACCACATTGGTAGAGGATAACCTCATAACAATAGCAATTAGTTTCTTTAGTGAACTTTTGCTAATGTGTAGGAATTGCATAACCATTGTGACCAATCTGAAAAATATGCACTTTGCATTAATATCTTGTGATTGCATTTTATTTCTTCAAATTCCATTTTTAATAAGATGCAGCATTTCTTCAATTGACCTTAGGGACCTACGAGATAGCATCATCATCCTGGTTGGAATGCTTCCCACGTACCTCAATGTCCTGGTGTGACTTCCACCACAACAGTGCTAGAGTATTTTGTTTTACAATTCTTTGGAGTAATCAAAAAACAATGACTTAAGTAACCATTTTTAATGTTTTCTTCTTATTTCTTGTGATGGGGAACCAAATGCAGGCTTTGTGGCTATTATTTCTTCTGTTCTCTAGTTGGTTGGCTTATGTCATCTTTGAAGATACTGAACAGGGAAGGACTATATTCACTTCATATGGCGCAACATTGTACCAGATGTTTATTTTGTTCACCACTTCTAACAATCCAGATGTCTGGATTCCAGCATACAAGTAAGTAGCTGCCAAAATTGACTCTTGAATTCCATTTGCTATTTTTTTGAGTTTTCTTGTACTCCATGAATGCAAAATGCCTTGCACGTGTACCAAACCTTATGAAACTATGATAAATTCTCGCAGTTTCCTTGTATTTTCTAGTATTTTTTTCAAATTTCCCTAGATTAACTGATGCATCAGTCTTTCATTCTTCCTTGTAGGGCCTCACGTTGGTATTGTCTATTTTTTGTCCTGTATGTGCTGTTGGGTGTCTACTTTGTCACCAATTTGATCCTTGCCGTTGTATATGATAGTTTTAAGAGTGAGGTATACTTCTCAACCATTGACTTTTTTATTGAATGTAATAGTAGTTAACTTATTTGGAAAGCATTTGAATAATTTAAACAACAATAGAAAATAGTTATATCTAAAACATTTATGTTATTTTAATTCTTTAAAATCTAGAATAAGTTAACCATATGATTAGACAATTTGACTTTGTATTCGAATTCATATGTAAATGGAGATAGCATTTGTTTTTCTGTTATATTCAATAGCTTTAAGAGTAGGTATCCTACTTGGCCATTGACTATAATAGAGTTAATTTATTTGAAAAATTTGAATAATAATAAGCAAATGCTGTTATACTAAAAAAGGTTTGTATTGCTGAAATTGTTGAAGATTCTAAGATTAGAGAGGTTGATTTTGTACTTGTGTGAATAGAACATTCATAAGTGGAAAGAGTCACAGAGGTTGTATTTCTCTCGCTGCAGCTATAAACTGAAAAACTTCTGTATCTGTTGCTAAAAGGAGTAGTGGAGGCTTCAAGTCCTAGTCCAAATGCTAAGAGTAGTGAAGGCTTAAAATCCTAGTCCAAATAGAGGACATTGCATGCTAGCAAGATGTTACCTTTCCTGTGCATAAAACATATGATAACCTTTTTTATATGGATTGACTGACTTCTTCCCAGTTTAAAGAAAGCTTGACAAGTGCCTATTGCTATTCTCTTTGTAGCTTGTAAAACAAGTGGCTCAGAAGGATCGTACAAGAACGAGGATCCTGAAGAAAGCATTTAACCTGATTGATAGCCGTGTGAGTATGATTTTCACTTCCATGTATCAAATGATTGTTGGTTCTCTTTTTTGGTTCTGCTCCTGGGCTTCATTGAAAAGCTTGTGACACATATTATTTCGTTCATTTCTGTGAACCAATAGAATTTTATTTTCTTAAGTTTGTTGCATACCCTATTCACGCTATATGTTTCATTATCGAAAATGAAATGCTTACTCGAATCAATATCTCCCAACATGTCCACCAACAGCGGAAGATTAGTTTGTCTGTAGTTTAGTTTACCTAATAAGTCGAAAAGTAAATTGGGTGAGATCCACTTGTTATTTCGTTGGGAACTGAAACTCACATCACTGTTCATTATATCCTACGGCTACCAGAAAAAAAAGAAAAAAAGAAAAAAGAAAATGAAGTAGCTAGCCAAATGATTTCTTTTTCTTTGTAATCTAAGAATATAATATTGATCAATAACTCGAGGCTTATTTACCAGCTTGTTTTATTTTTTATTTTTTAATTCTGATCCTGTTTTCATGTTTTGATACTGGCAGAGTCTCGGTTACCTTAACAAGGATCAGTGCATTTGTCTATTTGAAGAATTGAACAAATACAGGTAGAATTTAATTTTCCATGAAAACTTTCCCATGCTAAATGCTGATAAACTATAGCCTCTTTTGCCATATTATCTGACCTCATAAATTATGTCTTTTTCTTAGGTACTTGCTTTGACCTGAATACTTTACAACTGGCTAGTAATTTGTACATAAATTTCTATTAGTGCATAATTGCTGAAATGAGAAATAGAGAGAGGAGTTTTTTGTGGAATGATGCATTACACGCAAGAGACTAATTCATTCCATACAAGAGACAAAAATAGAATTCTGTGAAATAATATGTTGAATAAATCACGCCAATAGTCCCTTTAGTTTGAAAGAAGTCTCACTTTCATCCCTTAAGTATCACTTGTGCCGTATTTGTCCCTTAAGTTGCAACTTAGAAAAAAGATGGTCCTTGATGCTGAATTCCAACCATAATTAGCTGGAAAATAAACAGTAGGCAAGTCATTAAGCAATTTCCAGGAGAAATATTGTTAGCACACATTCAAATAATTTTTCATCAAACAAATGCCAGTTTAGTCCTCTTCCTGTCTGAGGAACCTCACACCCAGTCATCTCCCCTAAACTCTGTAACTCAGATTTCTATTGTAATGAAGGGATTTTTGACAAGCCAAAAATGAATATACTTGCAAGAGCAAATTTAAGAATATAATTATTCATGCCAATCAAGAATTATTCAGAGGCCCAAAGTGGGGTGAGGGGGATATGACGAGGGAGTGAACAACAGGATTATCAAAGGGGCTGAAAGGAGGGATGGAGGGGTGGAGCTGAGGATAGAGGAAAGAAGGCTGCTTGTAGAAGAAGAGGGGAAGGGAAGATGCAGGGGAACAGTTCAGAGGAAAGGGAAGAAATAGGTTGAAGGTGCTTGGCTGGGCACAGAACTAGACCTAAGGCAGGTGGGAGACGGGTGGAAGGAGGAAGGGAGGTAACTTTTTCCTTGGAAAATTTTGATCTTTCTCGACAAATATTGCCATTTAGAAGTTGACATGGCAAAAAGACACAAGTTCTTTTCCAGCAAACATTGGCCTGAATTTGGAGAGGACTGGTCTGGATTTCCTATTGCAAGTGAGTGCTGTTAGAAACAAGCAAGATGATGTGATGAGTATCATTCCACAGGGAATTGTTACTAAATACTCGCTAAATACCAAAATTGACACACCCTGATCCTATCATGACAATTGACAAGATTATAGTTAAACAGAAAGAAAGCTAATCAAACAGAAAATAACTGGCAACACAAATAAATGGAAGGTATCTGCTAATGCAAGAGACATGATGAGAAAATTCTCTGATTTGCATTGACTAAGGGATGAACTAGATGTCGCTGGTTTCTGTCTATGTCCGGTAATGTAGCCTTGAAATACTTGAGCCTGAATAAACAACAAACAAGATCATGACCAAGGTAGTTTGTCCCCTTCAGCTTAATAAAACTGATTTAAAGGGAAGGATTATTCCTAGAGGATATGGCCACTCTGTTGCCACTATGTTCATCAGTGACAGTTGACTCCTTTCCCCCAGATATGTCCAGAATCACAGATTGAGATTCTACAAAGGCTATGGTGGCACTGTTATGACTGATCACTCAAATGCCATGTATGGGGCTCTGATATCACAATGATTTCACATAACAAAAAAGAATAAAAAAAGGGGCTGTTGCTGCTATCTTTTCCTATGCACGTGAGTATGTTTTTATGATTAACGATGTAGAGACATAATCCTGATCAGTCAGATCCAAATGACACAATTAACTTCTAAATATCAGGTAATACACCTGGTACCATAATCCCTGAATATAAGCTCAGTTAACAGCTGTATTAGTCTATGAAATTAAACTCATATATAGTTATATCAATCCCTAAAACTTAGTAAATGTACAACTCCATCAATCACTAAAGCTCAGCTCTTATAAGCTGTCAACAGAAACCATAGGCCATTATTCATTCTCAATATCTATTTTTCATATTGGATCTGTACAAAATTGATTTGTTTGATAAGCTGCATTATAACATTACATTCAGGGTTTATATTAATGTCGGCATCAAGCTCCATTCTTGTCATTTCCTTTCGGATTTAAACTTGTTTTTCTAATTAAATTGGTTAGCTTTCTGTATGCTTACACCACTTATGATATTATCTGGATCTTTTTAGTTCAGTCAGACATAATTAAATGTCTCAACGGATTTCAAGCTCTGACATTCCTGCACACAGCTTTAGAACAGTAAGATTCTTTGGAAGTGCAGAAATGAGCTGTCTTCGTTGTTTTCTCAGTTGAATATTTTTACCAGAATAGGTCTTTCACATAACTCATGTTGCACATTGCTAGAGGTGATGGACGGGATTGCATCAAAAGAAATTCAATTGGTGAATATAACTCTATCAATTTATTGTTTGGTATTGCTTATGCTTCTTCTGGGCACCTTAAAGATCGAAAATACTTAGTAGCTATGTCTTCATGTTAATGTATCACTTACTTGAATACGGTTTGCCCTAGTAATGTATTCTATAGTAATCAAGAAGGATGTTTTAAATTTTATGTTTTTAGTTATGCTATGAGAACATAAAATAAATCCTTCCCTGTTATCTTTTTCCAATATTTCTCTTTTTTGAGATGCAGTTTTCATTTTGCACCGTTCATATTTTGAATTCTGAAGAACTGCTTCTAACAAATATAGGACCTTGCCAAAAATATCACGAGAGGATTTTGAATTGATATTTTATGAGTTGGACGACAGTCATGATGTCAAGGTAGCTTCTTAGACTTTTATCTCCACTTTGATGGGCTCATTTTTCTTTGCAGTTTCATTCTCTGCATCTCTTTCATATGCTTCAGCAGCCTTTTATATAGATGCATATGGTCTAATTTTCTAGTTTCTTGGTGGAAGACAGAAAACCCCTAAGTAGGTAGTATTTATTAGTTTGTGAAAGCCAATTATCTGTTTTCATCTTTTAATTTTTAATCTGAGAAAAGGTAGAATATATGTGAGAAAAGAAGTGTTCTAATTTTCTGAACCCCACTGAATGACCACCATTGCTAAAAGAATTAGTTCTTTGAGAGGGGAGATATTTAATATTAGATGTCTCTAACATTGGCCCCTCAGATGCGTGCTTCGTATCTTTTCAAAGCCTAATATGTCCAACTAATTTCCTAAATGGATCATGAAAAGACTTGACCTTAGGACTGCCTCCCTGGACTGGCTCTATAAAATATTGAATAGCCACATCATCAGAAACTTACCATATAATGCCTCTTAAAAATACATTGCCATGGTTTCTTTGTTGGATCATGAATATTTTGAGTATTTTCTGCACTTACTTAGGTTGATACTCTTGGGTACTGAGAACTCTCCCAAAAGGTTGAGGGTAAAAAGGGAAAACATTTCAAAAAGAAATATACTACAGTATGACATTTTTCATAATAAAGAAAATGTTTCTCTTATTAAACATTTGTCTTTTGACATACTTGATTGTATATATATTTGTTTTGTAGCAATTATTTATTTATTTGTTGCTTCAATTGTTGGCTTATGTATCCCTGACATATCATGTCTTAAGATCCTGTATTTGAGGTATTAGGGTTTCTAGATCACATTTCAATCCAATTTGACAGCTGTGTCCTTGTTGATTATTTTGGCTTTTATATCTTGGTTAGGGCTTACATGAGTGTCAGTACGTTCGTGCTCTATAAGATACGTTCTTTAAATTTTTTATGAGATATAATTTATGAGATATGACTGAACTGTGTAATGCAGTAAATGTGCTTCCTTTTAGTATAGAGAACAATATCGTTAAAAATTTGATTCTTCTGTTTACTGATGTGTTTATTCCGCTTGCTTCTCTTTTGATGCACATGCAGATTAATTTGGATGAATTTGCTGATCTGTCCCATGCCATTGGCCTCAGATTTCAGAAAGAGGATTCAGTAAATCCACTTTCCATGAATGGATAATGAGGTTCTTCAATCTGCATCCTACTTACTCCACTTGTTTTGCAGGAACCAATTTTTGAAAGCTGTTGTCCAATATTCTATCATTCATCTACATCTGAGAAGCTGAAAGAGTTTGTTCAGAGCCCTAAATTTGGTTACATTGTAGCATTCATTCTCATCCTGAATTTCCTTGCTGTGGTTGTTGAGACAACGGTATGACTCTGTTTAATCTAATAATTCCAAATGATGCTTATCCATATATGCAATTTTATTTTTTGCTAAGAATTAATGGTGTCACATGCTGGGGCCAGGACCAGCACCAAGACTGTAACATAACAACCACCGCAAGCTAATGGGAACTTCTCCCAACAGCCTGCAAGGCTATCTTGTGATCTCAATGATATTACCTCTAAATGGTGCCGCATAAGCATTGTTTTGGAGCATCTAGACCCAAATTATTGAGAGAGAAATAATCCAACATAATTGAATTACCAATTAAAATCCTCATACTGTTAGAAAGCAATGGCAGTAAATATTTAATACCTCTAGCATGGTTTAGTAGGAGCTGTCGAATTTGATGGAAAGGAGGGAGGGCTCAAATTCATATGCGAATATGTTTGAGATACAATTTATTGAATTAGTAGTATGGGTACTCCAAGTTATCTTGGCAAATGTGATGGAAACAGATTTGCCAATGCATGAAAATATGGTAGTCTGTGGTGGCTATCAAGGGAGAAGAAAGAAATCAGAGTAGCTCATTTTTAGGAAAATATAAATTTATGTCAAAGAGCATGCAAGGGGACATATCTTTATTAATTGATTAAGAAACTATATACATGCTAAGTTTTTGTGGACTTTTGCATGTTTCGGGATGTTGTATCTGCTCTTAAATAAGAAAGAAACATGAATGAAGTGTCAATTCAGGTGTCTCATCATGTCATAGACATGTGTTGTGGAATGGAACTGTTAGAGTAAGACAGGATTCCTGATTCCAAAAGGATAAATTGGGTAGACATTTCCATCTATACGAGGACTTCTCAGTGAACCACTGGACAAGGTGCTGGATTGTTATTGAAAGAGGGAATAGCAGGTGCATTGTCTATATTAGTGAAAAAAACCCATCATATTTATATGGGAATATGAGAATAGGGATGGGTACAAATGTGGCACAAAGCAGAAGAGACATAGTTTCCTAATAAAATGATTTATTAGAATCAAATAAAATATATCCTAACCGTAGTACAAAACTAGTTAAGCCATAATCAGCTGCTCAACCAAGATAAAATCTGGATTAGTGTTTGAAAAATACATGAGAATGCATTTTCTTTCTGCAGATATAGAGGATAATATGGCCAGCCCTTCTGTAATAAATTGCACTTTGATATTTTAGAGAATCCATTGTGTCTGACCACCCAAAAACTGCTGAGAAGCAATTGGACAAGTGGCCAAAAAGAAAAAAAGGGAAAAAAGGGAGGAAAAAAAAAAGAAAAGAAAGAAAAGGTAAAGAAAATAGGAGAAGAATCTTCTGTACTGAAAACTTGTAAACTAACACTTTACCATCTTCATCAACAGAAAATATTTGTTAGATACTGATATTTTCTCTCTGTTGCACTGCAGCTTGATATAGAAAACAATTCTGCCCAAGGGGCCTGGCAAAGAGTGGAATTTGTATTTGGTAAGGGCCCAATGGATCTCCTAGTACTTAATGTCATAATTGAATTTACTTTTGCTTATTCTAGATGTGGTTGTGATACATAACCTGGTAAAAATTTTGAAGTTGTTATCCCATATCATTATCTGCAATTCTCCTCTAGCTTAGTGATTGAATTTCTGTCTAAGCCCATTAATTTGGTTTCGTTGTGGTGGTACTTAGATGGTTAACAAGTATTCACTTTAGTGGTTTTCTGCTTTTTATAAAGCTTCTCTTATGACTAAGAGATGGTGTGAATCCATGAAATGTTGCATGATATTGTTACTAGTCCTCTATATTCATGATAATGAACTAAATTGCAGGCCCCCACAGAGAAAAATAGAATGAGAAAAGGGTATCCAAGAACATGAAAGGGGTAAGTGGAAAAAATATTTACTTATGTGTCTTAGAACATACCGACACTAGCTAAATAGCTCCTTCAAGATGTGGGTGAATTGTGACAAATTTAACAACATAAGAAAACTAGTGGAATCTGAAAAACTTGAACAATGAAAGTTGGCATGTTGTACAAAATTCTACTCCTCATGAGCAAAACAAAATCCATGTGAGCTGTTGAAAAGAGAAATGGACAAGGTGAACTATAGCATCAATTCAACGAAGAGTATTTTGATCACTCCCTCTCAAATATATTGTTAATGAAGTCAAAAGTCAAATTTCCTCTTTGGATTATTCTTTGAAATCTAGTAAAATGGTAATTGCACCAACATGCTAGTTTATAGCATGATAGACAATAGCTATGATAGTATCCAAGAACTAGAAGTGCTTTTCATAAAATACGTGACTGCCAGTCCTGCAATTATAAACAAATATTTTTCCATTAGTGAACTTTATCAAAGCTTATATGTCAGCCTGCAATGAAGCCTAAATGTCAATTGCAAGAGTAATGTAAAATAAACATTTTACAGGCATGTGGACTAGTGATCTTATTTCTTCAAAAGTCCATTACCAAGAAAAATGCTAACCTACCATTCGAGTTATTGTCAAATTATGTTCATCAAGAAAAGACCAAATGAGATATCTATACAAAATGATGAAATCAGTCGAAATTTGATGTTTGAAGCCTGACTACCTAGAACCAATGGCTCTTGATAATTGTCGCGATAAATTTACCACCCAAACCAACTATTATTCCAAAATGACAAAGTTAAACATATTTGTTCAATAAGTGAACGTCAGAGTTAGGTTAAGAAGTAGTCTGATCCTGTTTGAAATGTGTTTGTGCCCATTTTATGCATTAAAATTTAAACTTTTGTTGATGCATTAAGATGTTTACAATTTTTTATGAGCCTATTGAATATCAACAAAATTTGCAAAAGGAAAAAATGAAGTTTAGTAAATGATGTGCTATATGTTATTTGTATTTATTGCGCTAGAGGACCCTTGGAAGTGATCATCTGGATGGATCTGTCTCTTTTAGAGATAAGACATACACTTGCATCTCTTTTCACTAGATGTCTTTGTTGGTTGGATTTCAACTAAATTTCTTTTAAGTGTTGATAAAAGAATATGTTAACTTTGATTCTATTTCCAAAAGTTAATTTTTGCATAGAGCTCTAGATTATATCTTCATGAGTTTATATGGAAAAACTTGATTTTCATGTTTTCAAATTCTCATGGATGCTCAAAATCTCAATGTTTTAAAATCCTTGTCATATTTGAAATCTATAAATGGAATTTCTTTCCACAGGATGGATCTATGTCCTGGAAATGGCATTAAAAGTGTATGCTTATGGGTTCGAGAATTATTGGAGGGATGGCCAAAATCGCTTTGACTTTGTAGTCACGTGGGTAATTGGTGAGTACAATGGTTAACTTAATTATATTTTCTCAATTTTCCTCATGGTAACATTTAACATGAGTATGAACTACTCAAAATCAATTTCATTCAATAATTAGTGGCAATTATAATAAAAAGACCCTAAGGTTTGACTCATTTATAAAAAACACCCTCTATATCTTGAATTACAAAAACCTACAGTGTTTGTTAAAACAGTGGAAGTTAACAAATGATGGTTTTACTCTTGGCATTGTGTTGAATTAGGGAAAAGCAAAAGAGAGGTTAGAAATTAGGGAAAAACAATAGAAAGTTTAGAAATTAAAAAGGTCAATATATCATTTTGCCTCCTCATTTTTTAGATAAATCTCTAGCTAATCTCATCATTATAATCCAATTATTCATAATCTTTTATTTTGTACAAAAAATATTGAATTCTTAGCCCTAGAAAACTTGATGTCCAACCCCAGTGCCACTCTCAACCTTTGAAAATATACATTCACACATGCATGCATTCTCACATATATTCATAGACAACTATACATATAATTGGGACAAGGAGTAATCATGAGTAGTGTAGCAATAAGGATGGGCAATGATGGAAATTTGGATACTGTGGGTTGGTCGATGTTTGGTGGGGATGATGGGAAATGGATGATGATAGGGTTGGGTGGTAGTGGGAATAGGATAGGATGGGTGGTAGACTTTGAGGAGTGGATGGCGACGACATAGGGGATGGGCTAGTTTATGGATTGATAAGATGGAGGGTGTTAATGGTTGGGTGTGGGGTAGGATTTGTGGCATGGGTGGGGGGCCTGCTTGAGTAGGATGGGTGGTGGGGGTGAAGAAGATGAAAGTATTTTTAAATAATTTTTTCTCTCAATTTGGTAATTATTTGTTTGTCAATTGAGAAATAAATTCAATTGATTAAACTATTCAAAATAAGTATCGTCGCTTTAACTTTAAAATGCTTATTTTAAAATTATTGGACTATATTGTCTAACTTGTTTTTATTTTCTTTATGTAACGTTTGAATTTAAAGAATATTATTCAAATTTATGAAATTCTACTAATAATTTAAATATTTATCTAGATTTATGATGAGTAATTTAATATTATGAAAATTACATTAACTAAAGATATAAGAAGCTCATATTTTTTATCTAAACTATTTTATTTTTATTTTTTTAAATTTAAAGAATGGATTTAAGTATGTATTATAATTATGAGTATGAAATTTGTTTAAGATTCAAACATTTACTTAAATTCATGGTAAGTTATTTAAAATGGTTGAAGTTGTACTAGTTGAAATTATAATAAGTTTGTATGTTTAGCGTAATAATTTTTAAAATATTTATCTTTTACTTTTCTTTTAGAATTTTGCTTTGAAATTTTACAAGGAGAAGAATATATAAAAGCTGTTTTTTAAAAAATATATATATATTTTTTTTGCAATTAAGGAAACTATAAACATTATTGGTAGAAATATTAAACTTATAGTTAAGTAATATTTGGGCCATTTATATAGCAATATTGCAATTGCATCCTCTAAATATTGTAAACTATTACAATTATCCCCAAGGGCATCTTTGTCTCGATATATTTTTTTTTCCAGTATCCCAAGGGTAGAATAGGAATTTTCCATCTCTTTTAGCTAATGCCAGCATTTTCTCTGATGGTGACAGCTGATGGGGACAATGACAATGATCACAACTACAATAGGCAGCATGTGAAATTTGTCAGACGGAGACAAACGTTAAGGGTGATATTTGTAGTATTGAATAATAGAGGGTGTTTTTATAAGTATGTCAAACCTCAGGAGATTTTGGCCACTAACCCTACTATTATCAGTAATAGTTGGCACTTGGCAGCGTTGTCAGGATCCACCACCAGTAATTAAACTGATGCAAAATTATGATGATGCTGCCAATGTATGCTCCTCTACTAAGGATCATGCCATGCAACAAAGAGTTAAGCATTTAAGTCCTAGTGTTCCGTAGATTTTAACCTTCGTCTGGTGTTAACATGATTGAAACATGCACTATACTTATTATCAAAGAAGCTTTTGAAGATGGATTCCATGTGTAGTGTGAGTCAAATTTGAAAATTATTATGAAAGATAAAAAGGGACATGGTACAAAATTTGTGAATAGAACAAAATTGGAGCAAAGGAACCAAATGAAATATGGACAAAGAAAATGATTTTTATTTTCTTGATCAATCTTTGTTGATAAATGAAAAATACAACAATTAAATACCTTTGGCCGCATATTCAAATTTCTAATTTATACTGCTGAAGGCTGATTGCCTCTCACTAGGGATCACTGAATCAATAACAGTTAAGTGCTGAATACTGGACTAGAATAAGGCAAATCATTGATAGGAAGTGGACCAGTAAGTCCAAATTGTCGAATCTCTCTGGTATCCAACTGATTTTAAGCTGGCAGAAGAATTTTTCCAAATAATTCAAGAAAAAACTTAAGTATGTTGCTTATATTGAAAACACTAATTGGAGAACAATATCTGTTGTTTGTTGCAGTTATTGGAGAAACAACTACTTTTTTATCTCCCCGTGGGCTAACTTTCCTCTCCAATGGGGAATGGTGAGACTCCTCCATGTATGATTTCCTATGCATGTGTTTTATGGCGTCATTACTTTCTTTGAGAAATTTCTTTTCTATTTCTTTTTTCTTTTTCCTTGTCTTTTTGATAAGTAGAAAGAAAACTGGTTAGGACTGACCACTATAAGTGATCAAGCCAGATCATGTTTTACTGTCAATTTATAGCATCTAATACATTATTGACTCCTTTCTCTTTCAGAATTTCCTCGAAAGGGATTGATTTTCATACTGTAATATTATTTACCATCTAGTTCCACTGAGCTTGAGTTAGGCTGTTGCACGCACATAGAGACGAAGAGGTTGAGTTGCTATAATTTGAGGGAACATAGTAATGGCAAGAGAGGCTTTCGAGAGACACTTTTGAGTGTCTTCATTCACGAAATTTCTGTTAAAGTTATATGTTTGTGGGTGGGGGTGGGGGGACTGTGCGTGGGGGTTGGGGGACTGTGCGTGGGGGTGTTATCAAGTAGTTGTTCACTGATGCATATATTGGCCTGTCTATATACTGTTGCTCATTGACTGAAGTTTTCCTCTCCAATGATTATGTTTCAAGTTTACCTTCTTCTGGCTTAATTTATCTTTGTCTTTTCTTTGTCTTCTTTTATATTTCTTATTTGGTTCTGCATCATTCCTTTGTGAATCAACACTAGAACGACACAAAATTGCATTCTACAGTCTGCATTTCTTCAGTTCATTACTGCATCATCCAGTTTGGTAGTTAGCCCATGTGAAATTTAGTTGTGAGGGATTGTTTCAGATAGTCTAATCCTAAAAATGGGTGAGAGGATTCTCTATACGAACTCTTAAAGGAAGAAAAGTTTTGGGTAGTTTAGGATGCTTTTGCTCTGAGTTACACATAAAATTACCTAGCTCATAGGTAGGGAGAAGATTTAAATTTGTAGGCTATAGAAGCCCATGGTTGTCCACAACATTTAAATATCCAGACAAAAAGATTGCTGGTGGGATTTTGTTTCATTTTATACTGGCTTCTGATCTGCATTACTATTTCTCTTCAAGGGTTTGATAAATACACTTGAATGGGAGTCCTATGCAGCCAAAATGTATTATAATGCCCTCCCAAATATTTAATTAAGAGAAAAAATAGTTTTTTAATTTGATGGGTTTTGCGTTAGCAAATCCAAAATTATGAGCTCCATTTTCTCTTTTTCATATGCGCAAGTAATGTTCCCGATGATTGTCTAAATGCAATAAATTTTCTTTCCTACAGGATCCGGTATCTTCTAATAGCAAGAATGTTAAGATTGATTAGGCTCTTGATGCATGTTCAACAATATCGTGCTTTTGTTGCAACATTTTTGACCCTGATACCAAGTTTGATGCCATATCTGGGAACCATATTTTGCGTCTTATGCATTTATTGCTCTCTTGGTGTACAGGTATTAATTTCTTTTAGAATCTTTATTTAGCTGTTTTTGCTCTCTTCTCTATCATTTTTAGCTTGATGTGGCAGATGTTATTCACGATTTGACAGTAAAATAAGATAATAATTTTCATCTTATCTTGATAATACAATCTGTAACTTTCATTTATTTTATTTGATTCATTTTTATTTGGTAAATTGGTTGTCTGGCAAATTTTGATGCCTAACAGGGGATGGCATTCAACCTGTGCATGTGTTGTTGAGAAACTTCATTGCTTCAGTTTTATTTATTTCAATCTCATGCAGATTATAAATCAGTTCCTTTCTTCTTAATGTTGTAGATATTTGGTGGTATGGTTAATGCTGGAAATCCAAATCTCACTGGCACTGATCTTGAAGATAATGAGTATCCTTTGTCATAAGAGAAAATGTTTTGATACACTTTACCTAATTCCAGCAGTATTGATGTCAAGACATATTTCAGAATTTATTTCAGAATTTGGCGTTCTTGTCTGAGTTTTGATTTGCCACATTGACCTTTAAAATTGTTTGTATGTGTGTGTGTGTGTTTTTCTTTTCCCTTTTCCTTTCTTTTTCCCAGTTAATCAGCTTCTCACTAAATTCCCTTGACATGTTAAGCTACTTACTCTTCAACTTCAATGACTACCCCAATGGGATGGTAACACTTTTCAATTTGCTAGTGATGGGAAATTGGCAAGTATGGATGCAGGTATGTACATAAAATAATTTGCAGCAGTTCCATTGTCACACGATTCATGTAATAACCAATGAGAATATTATTTATTTCGTATCTTCTCCAGTTTTCTGGAGACAATTTTCATCATCTCTGCTATTAAGTTAATGTGGTATTGGCATTTTATTATATGTAAAACAATCACTTGATTAGCTGTCCTTTCTGGGATGGTGGCCTATACTTTGAGTATTTTAGTCAAGCAATGCACTTCATATTTGCATTATGTTTGACCAAGCGCCTTTGATAATCTTATCTGCTCATTGTACTGGGAGATCGTAATATTTAATAGTGTGATTAATAAATCCAATATTATGGAATAAGTATATTGGATATTATAAGATATTATTATGATCTTTTGAGACATTTGATAATTCTTTCCTTATTTTTACTTGGGGACCGAGGATCTTTAGGCATTAGATGTTGGCAGCGTACTTCGAAATTTATTTCCTACTTGAATTGGTATTGCACTACAAAATCTGTGTCAGTAGTGTAACAAATAATTTTTCCTTTTGGCCTAATTTCTCTTAGTAACTGACATCACTTTATGGGACTCACTAATGGTTGCAATTCCAGAGCTACAAGGACTTGACTGGAACTGCTTGGACATATGTCTACTTCATCAGCTACTATCTAATTACAATCTTACTCCTCTTGAATTTGGTAAGATACAATCAATGCTTCACAAACTTCTTTCTTTCAGCTTCTGGATTCGCGAGTATGTGCAAGTTTAAGTCAGATATTTAAGTTATAATGAATTTTATGGGTTTCATCTTTAATAGACTATTCACCTTTTTCTCTTTATTTGATATTTTGGATCGTCAAAAAGATAAAGAAAAAAAGGTAGCTTCCTAAAGAGAGGGACATAATACTGAAACATGTTATCAACATGACCTATAAGAAACTTGAACTGAGACATGTCATTTTTAAAAGGTTGCTACTCTTGGTTTTCAAGGCTTTGCACTTTCAAATATCCTACGACATCTTATCTATATTAGGCTCTAATCTGTTTCATTCTTGTAAAACAATATAATTGTCTTTTATTATTTCAGGTGGTGGCTTTTGTCTTGGAGGCTTTCTTTGCTGAAATGGATCTTGAATCTTCTGAGAAATCTGAAGATGGGGAAGTCCAGGTCAGTGGTAACAAATTTACCTAGAGCTTTCTTTTTGTGGTTAATACTCTTTGTGTTTGAATTCTTGAACAGCAGCCAAAAACTTTGATTCTAGAAGTAACATTCTATCCTATTGGACAACGATGTCTGCTCTACCTACATTCAAATCCTTAAAAGAAATCAAGAGTGATTTGTGAACTACTAGAGCTGCCGCTTCCCTTCAAGACCAATGTCCTCATTACTAAAACATTCTATGCATGTTTCTATCAAGTTAACCTACTTGAATGAGCGGTTAAGAACTACTTTTCATAACTGATGTACGATGAAATAGCTGGTGAAACGAATACAGAGTCAAGTTTTTTAAAGGTTTCTTATATGTTTGATTTCATCAAAGTTTTCTTGTCTTGCTACTAAGGAAGCATTATTCCATCGTGCTTATATATTTCTCAGCCATTCCCTAATTTCAGTTTCGTCAGACCAAAAATGAGGGTGAGGATATAATCCATTTAGGTCTTTCCCTTAACGACGCAGTTAATTTTCTTATTTTCATTCTACTCGCAAAATTTTCTTTGTGAATGGCCCCATCTACTTATTCAAAAGAAACAGTACTTCTACTTTCCAAGAAAATGCGTACAATTTTCAGATAATATGTGAGAAAAAGCTATATGAAATAATTAACTGAGGAAACTCCATTGTGACTTCAAACCATCTTATGAGATTATTAGTGGCTGTTACCTCAACTCCAATAAACTTTCAACAGAAAAGCTATATGAAATGAATAACTGCGGGTGCCAAAAGCAGCAGTTCAACCAAGCAATTGACGTGCTAACTATATCAATTTCTATTAACTTTTTAAGTCATAGATCAATTGAGGGTATTCATTCCTTGTAAATTTCACTTTCTTGATGCTTTTTCGTGCATGAACTACAATTTTGCTGATTCTTTTTTGTGATTGTTAAACTGTAAACATTAAGTTAACTTTCTTACTGTACAATCCAGGAAGAAAGAGGAAAGGAGCGAAGGCGTAACATTGGGTATGTCTACTGGCATCTTGCTTCCAGAAATATATTCATCTACTGATTTCGATGAATAATCATTTTCCTCTGTTCGATTCTGTGCAGCACTAAGTCAAGGAATCAGAGGGTTGATATCCTTCTCCACCATATGTTGAGTGCTGAGCTTAATGAAACAGAGTCTTCAACTCCGTAAGCTGGGTTCGTAGCTGTGCTGCTCCATTTGTGAATGTTTATAAAGGTTTACTGGCCGTACGTATACTTAAATATGTCAATTTTCTCTACACGATATGCCGTCCTTTTGTTTTCCTCTTTTTCAGCGCAATTTGATGAACATGGATTTGCAGGAGTGCGAGGACCAACTGATATATCCTAGCCTTGTCATGATATATTGTGTATTAGCTAACTTAGCCCAAAATGCTTAATACACATTGACAAGTAGTTGGTAACCAAAGCCTCATAAACTATTCATAGTTGCAATCCTACAGCGGACTGATGCAGGATATCAGTGTGAAAGCAGTTGTTTTCATTCCGGAGTCGTCAATTATTATGATCACCTATTGCCAATTTCTCTGCTTTCTTGTTTCTATACCAGTCCGTCAAAATGAACAAGCACGCAATTTGTAGCATTATGGTGTTAATGTCGATTAACAGTAGAGGGTAAAATAGCCAACAAACCATTTGGTTCAAATTTGCCATCTAGTACAATTACCGTTGGAAAGGATTGGCGGCAGTGTTGAGATGCGTCAAATACCTCTCAAATAATGGATTACTTTATATTAGATATCCATCGATGTTAGGAGGATATATTGACAATTGATATCAAACATTAAGTTCACAACTGATTATGTATTTATTTTAAGTGGAGTCATTGGTCTTGGAAGTCGTCCAATAAAACTTGCATTGCATAGCTTATTATACACAGCGGAGTTGGAGTTTATAGCTTAAGATAAAGTTGGAGAAAGAAGCAATATGACCTCATAATTTCTAGAGAATTTTCCTTGTTGGTCGTTGTTGGTTTAAGTTGATACTTGCTATCATGATATATTATTGTGATAGCAATTTGACTATCAGAAGGGAACAAAGAAGTATGCATGAAGACAATACTATAAAGCAATTGATCTCTAGCGGAGTAGTCTTCATTAATCATGTGAAATATAAGGAGAATTTGTGAGCAATAGACTTGGAGATCAAATAAAATGTGTTGAGAGAAGCGGGCAGATAGTCTATAAATTAAGGGCTTTCACAACATAAATCCATCCGTGTTGATTGGAGACCTCAAAAATTTGATACATTGAGGCAAATAAGTTATAAGGGTTTATACAAGCACTTAGGAGTTCACTCTTGCAAGTTCTTATTATGAAGAAGTGCTATCAATTGATAGAATATGAAGTTAAGTATTGAATTTTACTGATTTTTTTAACTACCAAAGTGGAGTAAGGCGTATTGAATTCTTACGCTTGACGGTGGATTGGCTCATTGTGAACATTTATGAATCTGAGATGGTAACCGTGGTCAAAATGGATGCAACTATGAAAACCAAAAAGTGTAAGGGAAGTTGTCATTGGTAGGGCTCTAGAGAGATATTTAAAGTTCATTTACTGTTCGCATTTGTATTTGTTTATATAAAATTTATTTGCATCCATTTAAAATGGATATTATCCGTATTTAATTAATAGATATCTGATTATAGATAGATATGGATATGGTAAATACGTATTTGATCCGTTTAATATCCGGTCTGATTATATATTTATTCAATAAAGATCTCATAATTCATATATATATATATATATATATATTATAATTGAAGAATTAGGAAGAAAAAAGAGTAAGATTAAAAATTATTGTAATATAGAGAAAAAATTGAAGAACAAAGTTAATCAACAAAATTATTATTGGTCGACTTTATAATTAATATAGTTAAATGTCATTTTTAATATTAATTAGTACTAATAATTAATTATAAAGCTATTTATTTAATTGCTTTCTTTTTAATGAAATTGTACAGTTTTTTTTATTAATTAAAAATATGTATTTGTTATGGTTTATATATTCACGTATTTGGATGTTTGTAAATATATGTTTAAATAATTATTGTCAAATATGAAATTAAAAAATAATTTGAATATGAATAAGTTTAACCAAATATGAATGCATATGAATTATTGTCAACATTATAGATGTCAACAACATATTTACTTATTCAAAATCAATTCTGATTGAGTGAGAGACTAATGCCAAAAATAAGGCACTAAAATGAGTAAATTGTAGAAATGAGAATGTGGAATTATGAAAAATCAATCCTAATTGCGAATTAGAAAGGAGGGAAAGAGCATTTGAAAAGTGTGAAAATTAAAGTCATGCCTATTTGTTAGCATGCTTTCTCTCACGGTTATGACTATTTATGCAATGCCTTACTCTGCTCGTTTTTTAGAAAAAATTATTAATTTAGTGAGGTACATTACTTGTATCCAAAAACAACCTTCCAACAGTCATAGAAAACCTTTGAGTTGAGTTTGCTCCTTTTGATAATCAGTTTGCACCTAAAGCATTCGGTGTTAATAGCATCATAATATTCTTAGTATAGTGTTAAAATAAGAGTTTGATACAGCTTTTAGTTCACTAATTCAATGAATTTGTAGTGTAGATAATTGTTAGCTAGTCGTGGACACTAATCGAAGTGAATTGTAAATAAGACGAGACGATTCACGAATAGTTCGAACTCATCAATTTAAACAAGTTGAGCTCAATAATATTTGGTTCGAAAAGCTAGTGAGCCTAAACAAACCTTTTCATATTTTTTTATACGTTATATATAATAAGGTCCATAATAATAATAATAATAATAATAATAATAATAATAATAATAATAATAATAATAATAATTTGTTTTTTGTTTTCAAAAAAATAATAATTTTTTGTAAAAATGTTTATAATTATAGATTTTATTTGAGCCTAAATGAGCTTGTACTAATCCAAATTTATACTAGCTCAAATTCGTCCTAACTTATATGAATCAAGTTCTTCTGTTAACTTATAATAAGTCTTATCGAGTTGAGTTAGATAAGATTCATCCAAGCCTTCTATATTCAACAAGTCGAGCTTAAGTTTGTTATATTCGAGCTCGGCTCAACTCATTTACACCCATAGCTATATTCCATAATATTCTAGTATCAGTAATAACTTATAGGGAATGTTCAATTTGATATAAATATGTTGTGAACATAACAGGATTTCAAGTTTCATTATAGAGATGCCAGAACATAAGTAATAAACAGTCTGCCATATTTTTTTCAAGCACTGTCATTCATTTCACAGAAATTGCCAAGCAAAAATTCTAACATCAATTACCTAAATTACAACACATTGTTCTTGTTTTACTTCCTTCCAACTAAATTACAAGAATTGACAATAGAATATGATATGAGGAAGATGTTAGTGTTCCATATCGATTGGTGAAATAAATAAATTGTGGTTTTATTTATAGTTTTAGGCAATTTTCCCTATTGAGCTAGCTTTTGGGGTGAGTTAAGCTTAAGACTCTTTCTTTAACATGATATCCGAGTTGCCCATATCCAATATTGGGCTACCTAGTGTTGTTGGATCACCTATTTCATGTTATTCCACTCTTTATATGTTCATTTTTGAGTATGCGTGGGGTGTGTTGGTGTCCCACATTGGTAAAATAAATAAGTCATGATCTCTATATATGGTTTTGGATAATCGTCACATCTTGAATTAACTTTTAGGATGAGCTAAGCCTAAGGTCTATTCTTTAAGAAATTCAACTAGGAAGTTTTGTTATCTTAATTTATCAAAAATACAAAAAAGAAAAAAGAAATAGATTTTTATTCCAAAGCAAATTTTTAGGCACGATCTGACGATTGACCGAACAGAACAAATCAGAATAAGTGAAGTTATATTATTTTGTAAATGATTTTTGTCTTGAACACTAAGGAGTACAAATTGAGCAAACTGAATTTGAAATACAATTTCCTGTTACACTGGGAAAGCTTAGTCTCATATCTGCTTTTTCCCTAAATGCAAGTAGGAATTTGTAGCAACAAATTATCAGCACACACAAATATATGGAGATGAATATGCAATTTTCCAAAATTATGCACATCGACTGGGCGTCCGACAACAAGTAGAGTATATCCTATCCAAACTTTTAGAACATTATTATACATATTGGTAATTGTGCATGCCACACCATATCTATCTATGTATGTGCTAAAATTTTTAAAGTACAAACTAAATAAATGTATGTGTTTAGTTTTATATTTGATACTGTATTTTTAATAATTTCAATATATTTGTTTGAATTTTTACATAATACAAAAAAAAAAAAAGTTATGATAAAATCGTAATAGTGAAGTATCGAGTGTGCAGGTTGTTAATATTAGTTATTGCATGAGTTGGCCTTATAAGGATTAAAAAATAGAATGGAGGGCATTCTAAATACACCACTTGAAAACACACCAAGGAGATTTATATTTTATTAGTAATATATGCATATATATATATATATATATATATACTCCAACTCAATTAATATTTATTATTCCCCAATCTGGATCTGACTCCATAAAAAATAATATAATAAATTTGGCTATAAACTATATCTAAAAAAATTCATATAAAAAATCACTCATTAGCTAAATACCCAAATTTAATCCATCAACTCGAATTATGCCAATCGAAGGAGGGAATCTCAAATGTTAAAAGCGAGACAAACCCGAGAAGGAATGACAAAGAAACGGCACAACTTTTTTGGTCACCAAGTCCAAATTGATGTGCTGCCTTCCCTTCCCTTCCCTTGCTAATTCTGCCACCATCACACCCTTTAAAGTTCGAACAATCTAACTTAGTCATTTTGTAGAAAGGGGCAAAACGAAAAGAGAAAAAGAAAAAGAAAAAGTAAAAGAAAAAGAAAAGGTGAAATTGGTTCACTTTATTTAGTTTGTGTAATAATGAAAAACAATAAACAGTAATCAAGTCTAGGAATATTTATGGTCTGGTCCACCATCAATCCCGTGCACCCAAAAGCGTCCCACACTCGCACCTTTCACCTCACCAGAATGTGCAGCACTATAGCCTGAACGCGTGTGCTTTTTTCTTTTTTAATTCAATGAAATGATTACGTACATTATTATATATATATATATAAATATATATACACTACAAAATCAAAATTATAGTGAATTTTCAATAAAATCAATAATCATGTAATAAAACAAAGATCAAATAAGCAAATTCGAGGAACAGAAAAGAGGGAAAAAGTAATTTTGTCGCAATGACGGTTCAATTTTATTGACAATTATATTTAAATTGTCACTACCTACACTTTATGTCGATAAAAATTTTATAAATCACAAGGACATTTTTGTTGTTATTTGGTATTACCATGCATCAGCCGCCAATTGATAATATGAAAATGGTCATTGATGAAATATATTAAGTGATAAAATTTTTGTTTTGTTAGTTAAGAATGTGTTTAAGCAGCTAGCAATAACTATATTTTGTGACAATATAACTTAATATATCGTGACAAGAACTAATATTTTAAATTATCATTATTGACATTTAATGACAAACCTATAATCATAGCCTAATTACACTAAAGCAATGACAAGATTTAAGATTTTTATTATTGCTAGGTTAACTATCACTAATTAATGTGTCACTAATTGATAATAGTGACAATTTGAACACCATTCTTATCACTATTAAATTTGTAAAATAAATTTTTTTTATCACTTACTATAGTGGGTGACAACTTTAAACTATTACTTACCATTTGTCACCGGCTTTTCTTTTTCTTGTAGTCTCGTAATATTAAATTGTAGTTTCTAATATATAATTTGTATGAAGTCAAATATCCATTTCATTTGGGATGCGGATGATGACAATTTTTTTTGTTTTAATTATGTATTTAGATTTCATAATGATTATCTTATTATTGATCTTTTTTATAAAATTTTTATGGCGTTAGAACATTTTAATTAATATATATATATATATATATATCTAATATTACATACACCAATTATGTTGACTATGTTAAGCTGATTATCAGCATGTTCTCCTCAGCCATAAACAATTTATAAGGTCATAGCGGTAACCCTTCGGTTTAAGGTTTGACTTTGGTCAAATTTTAAAACAACGCTTTAACGGCATCTCATTTAATGATTAATGTCGTCAAAATTTGTCTATGGGTATTTTCTAGAAAAATCGCAATTGAAAAGTGAATGCAGCGCATTTTTAATTGGTGAACGCGTTGTTTAGAAAATTTAGCTCAAGTGGCTCTCGTGGTTAGATTTCTTTTTGAGCCATTTATGATAGTATTATTGGTGTCAGATTTTGGTGTTAATTATCATGTGCGACAATCCATTTTAATATGGCGCACCATTTTTTATAATAATTTTATAAATTTTTCTTTAGAATATATTATTGTCATATCATATAAGTCCCTACTCTTGAATGGAAATTTTATAAAAGTTTGAGTCAACAACAGTGACTCTACAATTGAAAATAATTTTTTTGTTTATTTTTTACTTCGCCATTCATTATTATCATTATTGCCAATTTCTTCGATTTGTTTATCCTTTGTCTTTTTATTTTACATATTAAATATTTTTTTTTGGGCAATGGCCATCCTAGGGTTGCTTGACCATGCTCCCACTTTTGGTTGGTTGTGTGCCCCTAGGTGCGTGATTTGACCTCTTGTAGGTCGTATGCCCAGGGTGACCGGTTGTGGGTCAATAATAGTCTAACTGCTTTGCGAGCATGGTGTAGTGAATTGTTCATGTGTATAGTTAAGGTTAGAGAGTGATAAGGAGTTAACTAGGGGAGAGAGTTTGGCTAGTGATATTGGTGTTGGGATCATATTGACTTCAAGCGAATTCAACTTTTGTTTTGTAGAATTTTTTATGGAACTTTATGCTCTCAGATCATTTAGGATTTCTGGCAGAGTTTTTATATATGCTTCAAGCTTCACATAAGGTCTCTTAGGGAAACTTTATGTTCTAGGGTTCACATGGACTCTTTAAGGGAATTTATATTCTAGAGATAATTTAGGATCTCAAGGGAAGCTTTATCTTCCAAAGATCATTTAAACTCTCATGGAGAACTTTATCTTCTAGAAATCCCTTAGATTTTTTAGGAGGAGCTTTATCTTCAGAGGATTACTTAAAATCTTTCAAGGAGCTTTACACTCTAGGGGATCACTCTAGATCCCATGGGGAAGCTTTATGTTTGCGGAAGCTTTATATTCCAGGAACCTCTTAAGATCTCAGGAGGAAGCTATACCGAGGATCACTTAGGATCTCTAGGGAAAGCCTTATATTTATGAAAGCTTTATATTCCAAGGACTCCTTAGAATAAAAGCTTTATGTTCTGCGAACCCTTTAGGATCTCTAGCGAAAGCTTTCTGTTATGGGGATCCGTTAAAATCTTAGGTGAAAGCTTTATACTCATAGAAGTTTTACATTTGGGGGACCTCTTAAAATCTCATGTGGAAGCTTTATGTTCACAAAATATTTATATTCTAGGAAATCCTTAAGATCTCAGGTGAAGTTTTATGTTCACATAAGCTTTATACTCTAGGTACTTCTTAAGATCTCAAGTGAAAGCTTTATGTATAACTAGCATAACATAACATGAAGAGTTTATTGATAAAGATTGAGACAAGCAAACTATTGATTTTACCTTGAAATTTAGGCTAAATTGACAAGATGCGAAGGAAAAATAGAGCAAAATGGAGCAAGAAGTCAAAATAGGATAGAAAACACACCTCATGCACCCCAGTGCGTAGTGAATAGTAACTTTACACAAGAGCGCAAACTTTCTACCCAACATTATATTTTCTTGGCACAAGTTAGTTTTGTGAACGCGGCGGATGTCCTCCTTACCTAGGACTCTACTTCATGTGTATTTAATTAGTTTTCTTTTGGGATTCATTATGAGAGACACATACACGAGGGTTTCTAATTGCTTTTGAGATAGTTTTTCGAGACAGAGTTTAGAATAAGGATGTTAGGTGTTCTTGTGAGATTTGTGGGATTTAAAGTTTGTACTTACACTTTGATTTGAGATCAATAAAATTCTTTTTTTGTCAGGTGGATTAGACACGTCGTCAAACCACATTAAATTTTATAGTCAATTGCATTAAATTTTTTTACTATTATTTTGTAATTGTGATTCTAGATTGTTTCAAGTTACAATAAATTGGTATCAAAGCCGGGATTGATCAGCTATCAATCATGAAGTATGAGGTAGAGAAGTTTGATGAGAAGAATGATTTTGGACTGTGGAAGATGAAGGTCTACGCCCTATTATGTTAACAAGGTTTATAAAAAGCATTAAAAGGAAGAGAATTTTTGCTGAAAATGCTGATAGACAAGAAGAAGGATGAGTTTATGGTGAAGGCTTACAACACTCTGGTGTTATCATTGGCAGATAGCGTATTGCAAGAGGTTGCCACGACAAGTATACCAGTGAGACTATGGTCAAAGCTAGAGAGTCTATATATGACAAAGTCCTTGACAAATTTGCTATATCTGAAACAATGATTATACACATTAAGGATGTAGGAAGGTACATCTATTATTCAACATATTGATTATTTCAATAAAGTAATTCTGTATCTCGCTAGTATAGATGTTAAAATTAAAGATAAAGATCAAGCATTGATTCTCTTATGTTCACTAAATCTTTTGAGCACTGGTCACTACGTTGCTGTATAGATAAGATATGATTTCAATGGAGGATGTGAAGGCTTCATTAAATTCCAAAAAGTCGAGAAAACATGTCTTGGGCAGTAATGATGGGGAAAGTGGGGAAGGATTGGTGATGAAGGGGAGACCAAAAGAAAGAGAAAAGAGTAGAGGCCGATCGAAGTCCCAAACCAAGCCTAGAAGTGGTGACAAGTGTTTTAGGTACGGTGGAAAGGGACACTAGAAATGGAATTATCTAGGATGTAGAAAGGT
Source organism: Jacaranda copaia (assembly GCA_014898725.1). NCBI lineage: Eukaryota > Viridiplantae > Streptophyta > Magnoliopsida > Lamiales > Bignoniaceae > Jacaranda > Jacaranda copaia. The sequence continues at coordinate 767,781 of JACGDI010005252.1, read as the reverse complement.
AAAAGATACAGTGAAACTTCTGAAAAAAAAAATGGGATGCTACATGAATTATTTAGGATGAGTCTGATGGTGGACTTGCTCTCAACGTCACCGAAAGCTTACTAATCTCTAAGTGGATTTTGGATAGTGGTTGCTCCTACCACATGTGTCTACATAAAGATTGGTTTACCACTTATAAAAAATACGATGGTGATAAAGTGCTCATAAGAAATAATGCTTCATGAAGGGTTGTAGGAATTAGCTTAGTAAGTATTAGAATGCATGATGACATAGTAAGGACGCTAACAGATGTGCGTCATGTTCCAGATCTGAAGAAAAATCTAATTTCACTGGGTATACTAGATAAGAAAGATTGTGAGTATAGAGCTTGAGATGGAGTTCTGTGGATTTCCAAAGGTGCACTGCTTATCATAAAGGGAGATAAAAAGAAATGGCTTTTACATCTTACAAGGCAACATAATTCTGGTAGTGCAGTGGTTTCTTCATCAGTTAATGATACTATGATACTATGGCATATGTGGCTTGGGCATATGAGTGAGAAAGAGATGTCAGAACTGAGCAAACATAGCTTTCTTGGTCAAGAGAAGATTGGAGAGCTAGATTTTTATGAGCAATGTGTGCTTGGCAAGCAACATAGAGTGAAATTTGGCTTTGTGATTCACAGGACTAAGTACACCTTGGGTAACATTCACTCAAATCTTTGGGAGCCATCTCAGGTTCTTTCAAAGGGAGGTGCTAGGTATATGTTGACATTCATAGATGATTTCTCACGAAGAGTATGGGTGTACATGCTGAAGCAAAAAAATAAGGTGTTTGTCAACTTCAAGTAATGAAAAACTTTAATCAAGAAGCAGATAGGAAAGAAAATCAAGCGCTTGAGGACTGATAACAGGTTGGAGTTCTACAACAAGGAATTTCAATAATTCTGTGATAAGGAAGGAATTGTGAGGCATCCCACAATTGTACACACACCATAGCAAAATGGAGTTGCAGAATGGATGAATAGGATTATCTTGGAAAGAGCTAGATGCATGCTTATTAATACCGAATTGTCCAAGGATTTTTGGACAGAAGCAATCAATACTGCTTGTTACTTGGTGAATAGGTTACCATCAACTGCTTTGAACTGCAAGACACCAATGAAAATTTAGTCTTGGTCTTTTGCAGATTATTAAAATTTGAGAGTGTTTAGGTGTCCAGCCTATGCTCATATTTGTGATGGAAAGCTTGAGTCAAGGGCTAGGAAGTGCATATTTTGAGGCTATGCAAATGGAGTAAAAGGTTATCGTTTGTAGTGTAATGATGACAAAGGCTCCAAGATGATTATCAATAGGGACGTGACTTTTAATGAGTCTGCGATGATGAAGAAGGTGGAATAGCCCAAAAGCAATCAACAGGGCATTCAAGAGAATGTGGAGTTTGAATTTAATACTCCACAAGTTTCAAAGGGAAAACAGAATGTGGTAGATGAAGTTGGTGAGAGTGCATTATCACCTAACCAACAGTAGAAAAATAATTTACTACAAAACTATCATTTGGCTCATAATATAGAGAGGAGATAGATCAAACCACCATAGCAGTTTACATATTCAAAACTGGTAGCTTATGCATTGAGTTCAGTCGAGGAGTTTGTAAGAGATAATCTAGTCTCATACAAAGAGGCAGTTTTTATGCTGGATTCTGATAAATGGGATGTAGCTATGAGTGAAGAGATGGAGTTTCCACATAAGAATAGCACATGAGAGTTGGTTGATGTACCCAAAGAATAAAAGATTGTAGGTTGCAAATGGATCTATAAAAAGAAGAAAGGGATTCTTAGGGTTGAGGATGTTAGATACAAGACACGTTTGGTTGCTAAAGGTTTTACTCAAAGAGAGGGAGTTGACTTGTATGAGGTATTTTTCTCAATAGTAAAATACACTTCCATTAGTGTTTTACTTGCCATGGTTGCTTTGTTTGATATGGAGCTTGAGTAGATGGATGTGAAAACAACATTTCTGCATGGTGAGTTGGAGGAACAAATCTACATAAGTCAACCAAAAGGATTCATTGTTTTTGGGAAACAAAATCAAGCATATCTTTTGAAGAAATGTTTATATAGCTTGAAGCAGTCTCCCAGATAATGGTATAAAAAGGTTTTGCATTTATTACCAAGATAGGATATACTACAAGTAATTTTGATTGTTGTGTATATTATAAAAAATATAGTGATAGTCTCATAGTATATTTACTGTTGTATGTTGATGATATGTTGATAGCCTCTAGAAATATATATGATATCAATATTTTAAAAGCTTAGTTAAGTGAAGAATTTGAGATGAAGGATTTAGGTAGCACTAAGAAGATATTAGGCATGGAGATCATATGGGACAGACACACTAGATTATTATACTTGTCTTAACAATATTACATTGAGAAAGTACTGGAGCAATTTAGGATAGATAAATCCAAGCGAATGAGTACATCACTTGTAGCTCATTTCAGGCTTTCATCAAATGATTCATCGAGCACGGAGAAGGAGGTGGAGCACATGTCTAATGTGCCATATGCTAGTATAGTGGGTAGCTTCATGTACACTATGGTGTGTACTGGGCTAGACATTTCACATGCAATTAGTGTTGTGAGTAAGTATATGCACAAGCTAGGAAAGACTCATTGGCAAGCTATGAAATAGCTCGTGAGGTATCTAAGAGGCTCTATAGATAGATATTTGAGGTATAGTCAATTGAATTCTACAGCTAGAATTATTGGCTATGTGGATGTTGATTATACAAGAGATTTGGATAGCAAAAGGTCCATGACGGGGTATGTATTTTGTGTTTCAGGATGTACGGTTAGTTAGAAAGCAATGTTGTCCACAATAGAAGCTGAGTACTTAGCTTTAGTTGAAGGCATGAAGAAAGGCATTTGGCTAAAGGGGCTGATTGAGGATATAGGTATGGACTTTGAGGTTACTCAATATTTTGTGATAGTCAGAATGCTATACACTTGTCAAAGAACCAAGCTTTTCATGGTAGAACAAAGCACATTGATGTGAGGAATCACTTTGTTTGGGATATGGTGTCTTAAGATGTTATTTTGCTTGACAAGGTTGGGACCAAGGATAATCCGACAAACATGTTAACTAAGGTTGTTCTAAAAATCAAATTTGAGCATTGCTTGGACTTGGTTAATGTTTGCAGACTCATAATAGGCCCTTTTGGGGGTAGGGATAAAGAAGAATGATGATGAATTTCAAGTCAAAGTGGAGAATTATTGATTTTGCCTTGAAATTTGGGCTAAATTGATAAAATACGAAAGAAAAATGGAGCGAAATGGAACAAGGGGTTGAAATGGGCTAGAAAACATGTCTCGTGCACCCCGGTGTGTAGTGAATAGTAATTTTACACTAAGGCACAAACTTTCTGCCCAACATTGTATTTTCTTGGCTCAAGTCAGTTTTGTGCACACTAGGGCGCAAGTCATGCACATGGCAGATGTCCACCTCACCTAAGACTCTACTTCGTGGGGATTTAATCAGTTTTCTTTTGGGACTCATTATGAGAGTCACATACACGAGGGTTTCTAATTGCTTTTGACATAGTTTTTCGAGATGGAGTTTAGAACGACGGTGTTGGGTGTTCTCATGAGATTTGTGGGACTTAAAGTTTATACTTGCATTTTGATTTGAGATCAATAAAATACTTTTTTTTGTCGGGTAGATTAAGCACATCGCCGAACCACGTTAAATCTTGTTGTCAATTATATTAAATTTTTTTATTACTATTTTATAGTTGTGATTTTAGATCGTCGTAAGTTACAACACAAACAACTATCAGACCATCCTATGGGTGGACTTATTTGATAATCTAGAAAGGAGAACTAAACAACTAAGAAAACTTTTTGTGAAGAAAATATCAAAGACCTAAGATGACTTATGTGTAGAAATTTTCAGATTGGAGATGTTCCAAGTACTGAGCTAGTTTCTATTATGCTAAAGCTGCAATTTGTACACTCATTGTTCAAAATTTTTACTATCTTTCAAGGTCTTTCTTGTTTAGCTTCTAACTTCCCGTTGTGAAGTCGCCTCTTGTAGGCCCTCATACAATGAAAAAAATAACAATTGCAATAGGTATGTTATCTGCACCAAGCATTTAGGGATATCTCTTATTTGTGCACCTTGTGTTCGAGAGACTTGTAGTGGTCATTTAATGTTTTTGGTCATTGGTAGATCCCACAGACTGTTTGGCATATTAACGGTGAATTCATTTGGATATCTTTATTGAATCAACTTCTCAATTTCATCCTTTAAGTGGTGGCTATCCTTCATCATGTGCCTTCTATTGTAATTCAATTAGCAATATTTCGCCAATCTTTGTTTTTTTAGGCCATCTCTCATTTCTTTAGGTCTCTTCACTAGACTCTACTATTTGGTATTTCTCTCTTAGCACATTTGGGGGAGGGGGGTGTATCTGGTAAACTTGAATGGCAAAAAATGTTTTCTCTCTTCTTGTCTCTTGCCAAAGATAGAGCCCTCCCCTCCTAGTTTTCTCTTGTGGTTCACTAGAGGAGCAATTATCTCTTAGATATGAATGTATGTCTTAGCTTGAGATGGGAACTCCTCCAGCATTTATAGTGGGGGGTTTTCTTATTATAAACTCTTTGAACATGTAGTGCCTTAGATTTGGTTGGATTATGTTGAGCGTGAGTTTTTGGTTGATATGGAAGATATCAGGGGTAGCCCAGCTGAAACAGCTGACATACGCCTTCAAAGCCTTCTTGCTCTTTCTGCTTAATAGTAAACATATATGAAACAATTTTGAGTACTTCTTATTAGTCAATAATATTTATTTATTAATTGAATCCCAATATAATTAAATTAATATTTATGAGTTAATTGAAAGATATAATATATATATATATATATATATAAGAGTATATAGCTCTTCACATATTATATAAAACTAAATTTCAACTTATATTACACCTAGACTTAGTACATATGAAATATAACAATGTAGAATATAAATTCAAATATATATTAATGAAAAAACAACTAGTAAATCAAGTATAATGTTATGCAATTTTTATAACATGTAACTATAATGTGAATTTGTAGTGGTTAACTGTAATGTAATAAGTTCAATTTAACTGAATCGTTTAATAATTAATTATATACATATATAACATAATCAAAATAAAATTTACATAATTTATTAACATATTATCATAAATTTTTATAATTAAAATAGTATCATAAGTTATTTAGATTTAATATGAAATGTAAATATTTGTTAAGAAAAATATGAATAGTTTAGATATATATTCATTCTTTTATTTAAATTTTGGTAAAATGTAATATATGATTTTCTTAATTTAATCATAATTGTATAATTTTTTTTTCTCATAAAATTCAACCAAATATTGTTCCGTTCAATTTTAGTATTGTCAGTTTGTGTACCACGTATTCCCAATAAAAAAAATTGATTCATTTCCATTATGAACCGATTAGAAGGTCACTAAAACTTTCAATTTCGTACCTTTTCAATTCAGTTTGGAGATCCAACTATAGACATGGAAATTTATTGCTTAACTCATCAACTTTTGAATTCATATTTTTGGAATTTAAACCAAGAATAAATAAAATATTTAATTGATCAAAAAATCAATTATTTCTTATTTGATATTAAGGCATGTAACACTCAAAGTATATCTTACAAAAGAATGAAACAAATGGGGGTGTTTTGGCAATCCAAATCATATCTTTTGATTAAGGAAATGAAAACTAGTCAAATTATAGATTAATCAAATTGTGCTACTTTATTACATAATTATGGCAAGAGCTTGTGCCTTGCAAGCACAAACGAGGGTGGTTTCCAAGAAATTAGACACGACAGCAAAAGAAACACGATTCTACATTAAGACATTATAGGGTTACCACTAAAATAAAAAATTAACGATGTTCATTGCGTAACTCATCAAATTGCAATGTTTGATTTGAAATTATGGTAAAAAAACCCATAAATTGACATTATTCTCTCAATCTAATTTAAGGAGATCCATCGTGTTGAGAGGAGACATAATGGTATTCGTGGTGAAACTCATAAAATGGAGCATTTAATTCAAAATCACAGTTTGAAGTCCTTAAATTATGTTATAAAAGAACAAAGTTAGCTTTGGAGGAAGTCAAAGTGCTAAGCTTCACCTTCAATGTTTCAAACTTTTGATGCATTGTTTTAAAAATAAAAATCAAAGCATTAAATTAGACATTTTATCCATAATTTAATTTTTAATAATTTCAAATAGTACAATTTTTTCTTGTCTTATAATTTTTATTTTGCAAACACAATGTTTATGTTACAAATTTTTGGCAAGCTTCGTTGGAAAATATCTATTTCCCATTACTTCGCCTCATCAAATTGAAGTATCATATGGTTGTCCTCAAGATCGCAAGACTCAAAATTACTACCCCAAGTTGAAAGTATCGATGTCATCACAAGGTGTATGATTAAGAACTCCAAGTCATCTTTCAAGTTGACTTTTCCACTTGAAGTTGTTGAGAAGGTGTTACTATATCTTGCTGATGGAGTTTCAGATGATAAATCTGCACTATCCACACCTTGCTTAATATCAAGTTCTTTATTTTCCTCAATATAAGCTTGCCATGATGACAAATGCTACAATCTTGGAAGAATAAATTGCAAATTTGATGAGAATCATTGAAGGACTCACCTAGCATGTCCAAAGGGCTAATAGCAATTTACCCTCATGTGAAAAATAAAATAGGCAAAACGACCTTCCTATGAAAATAAAAATAACAAATATGAAAAACCTCCCCACCATTTTATAAATCATGCACATCACCTCCTTTATTGTGTTTGCTTCCCATTTACCATTAAAAAGACAAAAAAATATCCTCAAATAAATCAAAATTTCTATTTTGTATATTATTTTTATATTTCTTTTTTCCTTTTTTTTTAAATTTTCATTAAAAATATTTTTTTAATTTACCCACCCCCATCCCCACCCCCACCTACCCTACCCCCTAACCCATCCCCACTTCCCACCCCACCCCTACTATTCCCATAGCCAACCAAAATTATCACCCTATCCCGACCACCATGGCAGCCATTTTAGTAGATTTCGTGACCATTGTTCTTGAAGGGTGGCCATGGCCAACTATTTTTTTCTAATGACGGCCATGGCCAATTGTTTTTATCGCAGCAACAATGGCCAACCATCTTTTTGCGGCGGCCATGGTCGCCATTTTTTTAGGCTGATTATGGCTAGCCATTTTTTTTAGACAATGGCCATAGCCAGCCATTTTATTTCACGGCAACCATGGCTGCAGTTCTTTAAAGTTGGCTATGGCTTGTTAGTTTTTCCTGGTAGCTATGTTTTTCCTTTCATATGGTGGCCACGATCGTGTTAGTCCATGGCCACGCTATAGTAGCCAATGGGGTGGAAGATTTAGTCTTTTTTTTTAATGTATGTAAAATAATATATATAGATTATATAATAAAATATATTTATTTATAAACAAAATATACTTTATAAATTTATATATATGATTTAATTTGAACCATTGATCCTCTTAAAAAGCAACCAACGGTTGATATTGGGGTATAATAATCTTTTTGTACATAAAAACTCACGTTTATAGGCGCGTGTATTACACCATCTCCTTCAAGGGCGTCTATTGCATGATTCTTAAAATGATAAGGAGGTTTTTTTACTATTTTTTCTTTCACATGGAGGTCTTTTTGCCTATTTCATTTTTCATAGGGGGGTCAAGTAACTTTTTCCCCATGTTCAAAAGTAAGACTCTCAAATCACTAAGTTGATAAAGAAGGTGGATAACATTCATGCTAGTTGTGTGATTGGAAAACAAATTGAGGCCCATGCCAAAGTTGAGATATCTACAAAGAGGCAACTGAACAAAAATGAGAAGTCTTCAACCAAAGAACTCCAATTTCATTGATCGATTAATTTTAATTGACCAATAGGTGTAGTTTATCATGTGGACTATCCAAGACAAACTTCACAGAAGCTCCAAATCATCTATGACTTATTCAAAAGCCACACATCCAAAAGATTGATAACTTGAAGATGTTAGTTGGTTATCAACCCCCAATGTTTCACAATTTAATGGCGAGGGCTATGTAAAGTAACATATGGCCTATTTCATGGAGGTTACTAATAATGTTAGAATACATAGAGATTCCTTTGTTAAATAATTTGTTTGGTCACTAAACAGAAATAGCTTTGACCAATGCATTGAGTTGGGGCAATCCAATTGATAGTTGAGGTAGCTAGAACAAAAATTCCTCAACGGCTTTTACAATAATTGAAGGACAATTAGCATGAGTGAACTTACTAGTTGTCACCAATAGAAGGAAGAGGATGTTAAATATTGGAGGAACTTGAACTTAAGTTGTAAAGGTATCTTGACTTAAACTTTTGCAGTTGAGATGTGTTTTCAAGGAATACATTAAGTATTTGCTACATATTTCAAGGAATTAAGTTGAAAGCTTTTAAAAAATTGACAACTCGTGCATATAATATTGAGATAAGCATGAATTTTTGACGAACAAGAATATCTAAGTGGTACCAATGATGTTAACAATGTAAAAGCAATTACCCTTCATCTGCAAATCCAAATAAAGAATCATTAATATGAGTATCAACTATCTACATGGTAAACTAAATTGAAAAAAAGAACTCTTTGATATGAGTATAAAAGATATAAAAGGTCTGCTAGTCAAATTCATGTAAAGACTCCTTGCTATGAATATAAATCATTTAACAAATTCAAGTACAGGGTTTTGTATAAACTATTCAATAAATTCAAAATAAATACTCCTTGATATTTGTATGAGCTATATATCAAAAAATTCAGATTGAAACTCTATGAGTATAAACTATCAAGCAAATTCAAGTTGAAACTTAAGACTCCTTGGATATGAGAATAATTTATCTAACAAATCTAAATGAATACATTTTTTATATGAGTATAAACTATCTGACAAATTTAAATTCATAGAGAAAACTTCTTGATATGAGTATAATATATCCATGAAAATCTAGTTCAAATTAAAGACTCCTCAATGTGGGTATACTATAAAACTATAAAAATTCAAGTTCAATGACTCCTTGATATGAGTATGAAATATGTTCAAAATTAAAGAACTCCTTGATATGAGTTTAAAGTATCTATATGTTCCAAATAAGCTATTGTGACTTGATTCTTTGAATGAATTAGTTCAAGACCCATTCACTTCCCATCTATCAAGATAAATGCAAGCGAACAAGTTTCAAGATGACATTTACAGACATGAAAACTTTATTACCTAATTCATCAATTCCTTTATTTAAAATTTGAAATTTCTCAAATTAAATTTCAAGATTAAATAATTTTGATTGATGAACATATCAAATATTTCCATATATGAGATTAAGGCATATCATACAATCAAAGCATATCCTACAATAGAAGGAATCAAATGGTGGTGTTTTTGTGATCCAAATCAAATATCATGATTAAGGAAATAAATATCAATCAAATTATGTAGGGACGGTTAAATTATGCCATTTCACCAAATAATTATGGCAAAAACTTAGGTCCTTTAAGCATAAATAGGAGTAATCTCCAAGGAGTCTAACACAACAACAACAAGAAGAATACAATTCCACATCAACATGTTCTAGGCATACCATTGGTATAGGAGATTTACTGCATTCAAGGTGTGCATAAGACATTCATTGCGAAACTCTTCAAATTGTAACATTTACTTTGAAATTATAGTGCAAGGTCCTCAAATTGATGTTATTCTCTCAACCAAATTAGATCCATGATATTTTTAAGGCAAACATTAGGCATTTGTTGCAAAACTCATCAATTGAGTGATTCAAGATTATTGTATGAAGTTCCTGAATTGATATTACAAAATAATATAGTTGGCTTTTGAGGAGATCAAAGAATTATACTTCGCATATAAAGCTTCAAAGTCTGAAGCTAAAGAATTAGAAAATTAAATTCTAGATTGTATTTAAAATATAATTTCAATAAATTTCAAATCATATAATTTTTTTAAACCCTTGTAATTTTTATTTTGTAGGCACAAAACTGGCATTACATTAGCGTCCCAAGCTCAATCATAATCGTAATTAAATAAAACTTTTTTTTATATAATTGGATCAAATTAACTTCTTAAATTCAACAAGCCCTAATTTGAATTTTAAGTACAAATCAACTAATCAAACTAATTAATTTTCGTCATCAGATAATCATTATAGTCAGAATGCTTTATAATAGGTCGCATATTCAAGTGTAAATACACTTATCATAAAGTTTGAGCATACTTCATAATCCATTAAAATGAGGCTTCCTCTTAACCTCCAAGCTAAAATAACTTTAAACCAATATAAATTATGGTTTTAGATTGCTATGAGTAATATATAATTTGTGTCAAGAATATAAAAATAAAATAAACAAATAATCATCATATATTTATAAAATAAGAAATCAAATTACGTAAAACATCAATAAAATCAAAGCTAGATAAATAAAAAGTCAGTAGATCCCCAATACGTGTTTGTTTTAAAGCTACAGTTTCCTACATAAAAAATTGAACGATTGTTCACAGCTCCATCATAAAAAAAAATTATTTACGAATAAATCTCAGAAGGAGATTAAAAGTCAATCTATAGAATGCCTTCAAAGCATCAAAGTTTTGTAAGAAGACACAAAATGTGGTCTCTCTAAAACTAATAAACATTTTCGTAGGATTAAAAAATATTGACTGTTACATTAAACAATAACACTATTACATCATTTCATAAACTATGACAATATGACCATAAATTAAATCATACAATCATCATAGAATGACCATAAAATAAATAATAAAAAATCCACAGTCATACAATCAATAGGATAATTAATCCTCAAAAAATAAGGTCATTAACTAAGAGAGTGTTTGGGTAAACTTATAAACTCTTCAAAAGATCTTATGAGATGTTTTGAAGAGCTTATAAGACGTGAAAAAGTGTTTAATAATTTTTTTAAAAAAGGAGCTTATAAGCTCTCAAAATAAAATGTTAGGAGCTTATAAACTTTTTTAAAAAATTAAGGAGTGCCTAACTTATTTTGAAAATTTTAACAAGTTAGTTTAATTTTAATTGTATTAATTACAAAAATATCATTAGTAACATCTCATAAGCTCTAAGATATTATTTTATCCAAATATTTTAAGAGCTTATTTTTAGAAAAAAAATCTAACATCTTATAAACTTCAAAAATACCTTATGAAATGTAGGAACTTATAAGATCTTTTAAATAAGATTAGCCGAACACCCTCTAAATATCATCAAAGATAAGTGTTGGAAATAAAATGAAATGAGAAATATTAAAACTTATTTTTAACAATGACAGCTATAAGTTAAATCTTTTATTTATTTAAAATTCTAGAAAATGATGTATATTCTTTACTTAACCTTATGTTTATACTTTAACAAATAATCTTGTCCCTCCATAAAATATATAATCATTCCAGCCAAATTTATCTAGCAGCTTTCACACACACACACACACACAAATAAGAAGAGGAAGAAAAGTAAAAGAAAAAGAAAGAGCTGGACAAGAAAAAAAGAAAGAAAAGCAAAACAAAAATCGGATTTAATGGTAACACGGTCATATTATCAGTGAACTCACTGAGAGACAAATATGATACTAAAACTAAGAAATCAATTTAATGTGAGTTAATCTTTTCTTTTTTTAGTTACGATAAAAATTGGAGTGGATTCGACGTCCATTACCACTAAGATTGGGATATATCTGGATGCCATAGATGTTTACAGAAATATTTACATACCGTCTGCCAACAGAGTTCCTACATTGATCAAGAAGGTCAAACGCACGAATTTTTTAGGTTCTATGCCAACTTTTTGTCAACTGCATCAATATTGTTGGTAAATGGTAATGTAAGTTAATGGGTTCATGTCGCAAGTACTGCAACTATTCTTTGAAATGCAGTTCAAATCTTTTGTTACATTTTGTGATATTTTCACTGTTGATGAAAATTGAAAAGCATTCACATTCCAATTCACGCTCTGATTGAAGCGCGTGAATATTTTCGTTATCTCCAGTCACCGATTTAGTCCTGTTAATTAGCCCACTCCACACCAAACAATCCAAAACAAGGCACCCCACCCGGCACCCAAAAGAAAGCATCACAGACGCAATAAAAAGGAAAGAGGGCATAACTGCAAAACCCCCCGGAAAAAGTAAAATCAAAGCCAAGCCATCAGAATTGAACATTAGAAAAATCAAAACCCCATCTCAGATTCATTCATATTTCATGGCAGAAAACACCATAGTAGAAGAAGAATCATACTCAACCCGGCCCATTCAAGAAAATTCCAATTCCTCTATGCTACTCCTCAAGCTTATGAGCAAAAGAAGAACATGGGTTTGTCTTTTTGTATCTGTTTACACAATATTACTCTCCCTTTCGTGGAACCTCCTCAAATCGGTTCTTTCTTGGTATGAATTTGAATCCTCGACCTCTTCTTCATCTGGGTGGCCGGCTTTGTACGCCTCAGTACTTTTGGGCGTCTCTTTTGGGGTTCTTTCGATGGTGGCGGCGTTGGCGGTAGCGGTTCCCGCCACTCTGGTGACGTGGATAACTGTGCTTGTGCTATTGACTTTTTGTGGGAAGCCCAGAAAAGCTCTCGTTGTGGAGGGCAAGAAATTGACGGCTGAGATTACTGGGTTTGTGGTCAAGGTGCTGATCAAGGAAGGGAATGTTGTGGCTGCGGTTTGTGCTGTTCTTGGATACTTTGCACTCGTTGGGAAGCATAAGGAAGGTGGAGGGGAGGTTGATTTTGAGTAAAATGGCAAAAAGATCAATCGTCGGATGATGAGTTTCTTGTTTTGTGGAAATTTAGGTAGGTAATTAAGTCTATTTAGGGCCTTTTTTGTTTGTTGGTTTTTCTGGATAAATTTGGATGAAACTCAATTCTAAGACTGTCTCCTCCTAATTAAACTAGTTAGTTGATGCGATTGTGGGGGCCATTATATGCTTGTTCTTGGTTGGCCGAGCACAATCAGAATTTGGATATAGGCAAGGAAATTATGTGGAGTAATTTTGTAAGCTCTTTGTGGAGCTGTCTGACTGTATTCAAGGAGCTTATCTGACTGTATTGATATGTATTCCCGAGTACTTGTTACTGTAAATGTGTTGTTGGTAATTGTTTGTTGTTCTTGTGTGAATGTCTTTTTCTGGAGATAGTGGTGGAGTCAGATAACTGAGTGAAGATTTTTCTTCCATTTGCTCTACTTGTCATATTTCAAATAGTTTTCCCAATTGTATATGTAGCTATATATGTACACACTTGTTTTCCTTACCTGATTAAGCTATGAAAGATGATGAAAAATGTTGTATGTATCTGTGCAGTGTAGTGATTGAGCTCCACCTCTGTTTTCAAGCAACTGAAATTTTTGTGACATCAGATTCACATGCATGCATAAATTCTCGTGGAACCTTGGCAATTTAGCACCTAAGAAACAAACAAGGCAAATATTGGAAGGATGGAGGCAGGAATGAATAATTTGCTGGTAGTTCCTCATTTCTGCGAATAGATCCATTGTAAATTTGAATTTGAGAAAAGCAATTCAAATATTTAAATTAACGAAAGAGTAGTTTGATGATAGGTTTTTATTCCTGCAAAGCAGATAGGCCACGGATTGAGCTGGGGAAACCAACCGCTATCATCTTTAATGCAGGAAAAAGGGAAAAAGAAAAAGAGCAAACCAAATATGGAATTGAGATGAAAATGTATTTACAAGGAGCTTCTACTTGTTTCGAGCTCGAGTAGATTTAGATTTGGTTATTCCAATTTGGAATGCAATGAATGCTATACTGAACAAATAGATGCCATTTTACATGTCTTTTCATTGTTCACAGTAATTTGATCAAGTTTAGCTAGCTAATTGATATAACTGACATGCAGCTTTTATCAATTTTCAGCAGATATCATTTTCCAAAATTTCTTTTGAATTTAGGTTCCAAACATGAGCTTCACATGTATCATTTCATACAAAAAATTTAACGGTAGTTTGTTCATGGCATTAGGAAAGTCCCCATCTACTGCAGGAAACTCAGCAATGAAAGGACAGAAATGAAGAAGGAAACATGCCAATCCAAGAGGAAGAAAAAAACAATGGTTGTTCAATTGGATTTTCGGTGGTAAAAGCTCCACAGACAGTCGCCACAAGCATTTCGACGTCTCGAAAAATTTCATATTAGAATCTTTAAATGCAAACCCAGCTACTAACACGCTCACTCCTCGCTAATTCGCTTTGGTGCAGCTGTGAATGTAGGAGATTTGGGAGGGCTGTTAATTTATACAAGTCGAGCAAGTTTCCAGGATTGCTTGGGGACTTCTAATTTTATTCTACTTTTGAGATAGCCAATCTTTAATCCTGAAAATTATAATTTCATATGCAGAGCAATCATCAAATGTTATATATAGCAAACAACTTGCGGTCAATTGCCCAGTTTGTCAAACTCGTAATGATAACTTCCGAAAAAATGCCATCAGTGCGCTAAGCATCTTGTTTGTAGCCTCAAGTCATTTATATAGTTAGTTAGCAGTCAGGCATATATACTTAGAACCATTGATTGTCCCATTATCAAGTCTACAAAGCCACTGAGATATATCCCACTGCTTATTGTCATGCCACGTCAGTAAGGACCTTCACTCCATGGAAGTTGCTCGGAGCTTTTCTCATTGGAAATCTGATCGAACAACACCCTTCCAAAACAAATAAATTAATTGATTAAATCAACTATAAAAAGGAATCATCTTAACAAGCATAGGCTAACAATGAACAAATACAATAATGCCGAAACCGAGAGATTCAAAATTGGAGCAGAAAACAGATTTTCCGGGACGTCAAAATATCGACGACGAGTGTTTTCGAAGCTTTTTCTCTCTTACATTTTTTTTTTTGTTTTATTTTTTCTTTTCCTCTTCGATTGGCATGTTTCCTTCTTCATTTCTTTCCTTTCATTGCTGAGTTTCATCCAGGAGATGGGGACTTTCCTAATGCCACGAACAAACGGTGTTTTGGTCTCACCGTTAAACTTTTGTATGAAATGGTACATGCGGCGCTCATCTGCGTACTGTATGCAATAGGAGATGTAATACCATTTGGTAATAGAGGATCCCATACGGCCAACAAATTGTTTTTAGGTGAAAAACTTCTATTTATTGCACTTATGTGGAAATTAGATCAATATGTTTACTATTAATATATATATATATATATATATATGTCCTTCAGTGGAATATGAGTTAAGTGTTTGATTCAAGTTTGTGAATTAATTTGTAAGCATATTTTTATTAATAACGAATAATTATTTTTTTAATGATAATAGTAATAACAGAAGCATAATTCTATATTAGTATAATAAACATAATAATGATTTGAGATTAAATTTTTATTCAATAAATTCATCATATAACAAACACAATCGTGTCTTTATTTTCGTGAAACTTCCGTTAAATCAAAGTAGTACAATTAGTTTTCAGTTTTCATGGAGAGAAGCCTGAATAGGCTTGGCGCGATGCGAATGAGGTGATTTTGAGGTTGATATTTTTAGATTGAGCCCAACATGGAGTTTAGTTTTATTTTGAACAGGTGATATGAACTCGAATTTTAGTTCAAATTTTTTAAAGCACATTCGAATTTGAAGGTAAGATTTTTCAAAATCAATTCAAGTTGAACTTATTAAATCAAAGATGGCCTAGCAACAGACTCTCCCTCAACTTCATTTTGGACCCTCACTAATAGTCTCCCTACATCTTTGTGCTTCAACACACTCCCTCTCATTTTCTTTTAGACTCCCACCATGCTCATTACTAGCACCATCCAAATTTTTTGTCCATCTCAACAACAATATTTAGTAATTTGTGAAATGACCAATCAATAACTAGAGCAGGTACCTTAGCTGTTTGCATAAATAAATCTATTTGCTAGACGTCTTCGCCGAACTTAGACATGAGCTATAAAGAAGTATCATTACGAACACTAATTCTTCCTCTCAAACCTAATTGCACCAAATCACAACTTAAAATAACAACCAAATCAGTAAAGGGCGTTGCATTCGTTAACAAAAAATCTCTATCACTCATAAATTTTCATAAGTGTATGCGTGCTGTTCAACATTTTTCAATCTTCTAACTTCAATCAAGGTAATGCATAACAAGATCATATAATTGAGAACCCTATCTATAGCAGAAAAAACATCAATCACCAAAAGACAAAACATGTAGGAAAGAAGTAAACATTAGATTTTCTCCTCTAGCTTTGTAAAGGTAATAAGATACCAACCTCTGTTTTTCCATGATGTATAATATACTCCAACATTTTGATTGAGGTAACAAAACGTCGATATGACGTAACATTTTCCCAGGCTCAAAGACTATTAAATTACAGAATAAGGGTTCATTTTTAACCCAAAAAAAAAAAAAAAAAACTCATAAAAACTAAAAAAGAAAAAAGAAATGCATACATCATGACGAACAATTGTTAGCCAATAACAATTAAAAAAGAACTTACAAAAACTAAAATGCAATTTTTCGACATATTAACAAGAAAAAGCTAAGTAATAACAAAATGTAACGAACAAAACTATTTGGAAGTAAAATCATACCTTTTCAAAACTTGAAAACTTTAGGCAGCTGTTGGCTGTGGGACAATATCCCATTTTTCCTCCTCAAGAACATGAGGCATGAGTAGGGCTGTGTTTGGACGTGGGTTTATGGCGTCGGTGGCCTCTTGAGAGTCAAGCTTTCAGGCACACAATACCTTTCTCTCTCCTCTATCTTGTTTTCTATCTTCACATTAAACCAAAAAAACCAAACTCAAATTTTACCATCAAACTCTTATACATTAACAAAGTAGAATATAAAAAAGTAACGGATGTTATAAATTAATCTGGGCAACTTACGTAATTAACAAAATTCTTCTGGAATATAATTTTAAAAAAAAAATCAAACCATCCAAAGAACAAAAAATAATTATGTAATTTAGTAAATTTATAATTTTATATATTATTTTTTTCAAAATATTATAAATTCGAAGCAAACCAAAAAAATTAAAACCCATAATAATACTAAATTTTGCAGAATTTCTTTCCCCAAAATGATTTTCAAAAGTTTTAATTATTTTTCCCTCCACTAATAAACAACAATGTAGAAAATTAACAAATTCTATACATCGATTTTGGATGATATGTAATTTTTCAAAATATGTTTGGTATTATTTAAAAAAATAAAATCCCACCTTACCCTATTAAGTAAAAAACATCGAGATAAATTCCTTCAAATTTTTTTTCCTTCACCAATATGGAAATTACCAAATTGATTGATAGTTTTTTTATAACAAAAAAAATGATTAAAATATTCATTTTATTAAATTTATAAATTTGTTATACTTTTTTAAAAAATATTTTAAATCCCAAACAAAATCAAATACCAAACCTCACGCAACAATCTTATTCCCTCAAAAAAATCTTTCAACCAATCACAACTTCACATTACATCAACTCATCAAATCATTATAATCATTACATTTTATCTCATAACCTCATTTCTCATCCTTATGTCTTTCAAACATTAAAACAACCTCAAATTTCATGAACATTAAAAATAAGACATGGTCTCACGAATAATTACAGCCTTAGCTTTACATGCTAGAAACCCAATCCCTCCAACAAACATGCTGTGACAGTCTTCGTACTGCGTTGAATATGGGTTTTGCCTAATGGAGAGAGACCAGTTTGGAAATGGTAGAAAATGCAACCTGAAGATAGAGAGTTTATTTCTTCTTTTCAGAGCTTTCAATGTGTTTTGAAAAAAAGAATGAAAAAAAGATTAACAGATGATATTTTACTGCCATTTGGTCTGGGGCATTTGTGTAATTTCATCTTTTGACTAGATTTTTTTCAGTTGGGAGTAAAATGGACATTTTACAAACTCTATCAATTTTAATTGCCGCTTGTTAAAGTTAGTGGAGGCATTTGTCCTTTTTTCATAGCGTTTTTTTTTTTTTTTAAATAAATAGGTCAATCCTGGAGTGTAAATAATTAACTCTAAAATTATATATAACTTAGATTTTTAAAATAGAAAATTTAATAACCCGGAAAGGATAAAAGAAAATTAAGATGATAATGTTAGCTTTCAATAATATTTAAATTATAATAATTAAAGACAAATAGTTTGACCAAAAATACAAAAAGGATTGTCCATACATAGCATCAGGTTAAGTGGGCTCAAATTGTGGAGTCTCTCAACATTATTAGTCTTGCATTCCCTCTTTAAAATTGTTTGCTTCTTTACTTTCAGTTTGTATTATAATAGGTAGGGGTGTAAATAGATTTTAAATGGATTGGCTACACTGTTTTTATATTTATATTCATTTAATTTTTTGAATATTCAGATACGGATATGTATTTGATAAATATTTAAAAATGATATTTAAATTTGTATCTATCGGATATCAGTCGGATTCGAATGTATTTATATTCAATTATAATTTTTAGATTCATGCATATTTTATTAACTCTATCCATATTTGAATTATTATTTTATATTCTTATTCGATGATAATTATTTAGATATCTATTTATAAATGTTTAAATACATGAATCTATGAACATATAACAAATCCATATTTTAAATAATAGAATGAACTATATAATTTTATTAAAATAAAAACAATCAAACAAATAACATAATTTTTAATTAATAATTGACTTTATAATTGATTATTAGTACTTAATAATAATGACAGTTATGTATATTAATTATAAAGTTAATCAACAATAATTATGTTGATTAAATTTATTCTTCAATTTTTTTTCTATATTACAATAATTTTTTAAATTTATTCTTTTTTCTTTTCAATTCTTCAATTATAATATATATATACATATATATGGATTATGAAATTTTTATTGAAAAATATATATTCGGATTGGATATTTAATGGATCGGATATGCATTTATCATATCCGTATCCATTTATAATCAGATATATATTAATCGAATATAGATAATATCTGCTTTAAACGGATACGGATAAATTTTGTATAAATAAATATGAATACGAATGATAAACGAATTTTTGAATATCTATATATAATCCTAACAGTAGGTATTTTGTGCTTTTACATCTTCATCTTCATATGAATTATGATATGCACAGGTTGGAAAAACCATACCTGCGGCAGTAATAACAATCCTTGAAAAAAAATTTTATCCCAAAAATCATAGTTTGCAGCAATATTTTATTATATTTCCCTCTTTGTAATTGTACGTCTATTACATAATATATATATATATATATATATATATTAGTTCTAAGTTTCCAATTCTCACCAAGTATTTTAGTTCATAAATTATAATGACCGTTAAGTTAGGGAAAAATAAAAATTGTTACTTAAATTTTTTGTGCAGTCACTCTTTTCCATCCAAATCTCTAAGGTGGTAATTAGTATATAGAAATAAAATTAGGTAGGAATAGAATGATTTTAGAAATGAAACAAAGTTAGGAAAGGATTGATGTTAGCATAATTTACCCTATAATTGGTATGTATAAGACATAAGAAAATAATAGAATTGTCATTCCTTTCTTGATTTCATTCTAACAATTGACAAATAGAAATGACTAGTAAAAATGAAATGCATTTTTTAAATGATCAAATTACCCTTTTACAAAAAATATTAAAATAAAAGTATTTATTAGTAAAATAATTTTTATATATTACCCTAGATACATTTTTGTGAGTAAGTCTATAATTATACAGTTTTAATATCACTTTTAATGTAATTCGAATTCATAAGTAAATATTTGCATTTTATATGTTATCAGCAAGTTATATACATTTACGTAAAAAAGTAAAAACACAATTTAAAATTATTATTTTTAAAATTATAATTTAGCAAGTTGTTTTGAATTTTTGATTAAATATGATTAAAAAAATTATAAAATACTTTATAACTTGAATGCTTAACTTTGTTATGATAAAGTTAGAATGATTTATTGTACTTTTTTACAATTTTAATTTAAAGAGTAGTTAATAGAATGTGCAATTCTTCATCTATTAATCTTGTATATATCTTTTAATCATTAAAAGATATGCAGATAAAAAAATATTTTAAACTATACATATTCATTAGCATGGACCAAATTGATGATACTTCTAATTTTTTTTATTATGAAAATTGAGATGTGCATATTCATTCTTATTTTTATTATATATTATTTCTAATTGAATAACTTTTATAATATTACTAAAAAATATATGAATAAATATATAATTAAATAAAAACACATAGCAATCAAATAAGTTGGAATATAATATCAAGTATTTACAAAGTGATGATTTCTTTTCTTAAATATAAAAGTTTTTTGTTAAATTTTGGAGTGTAATTTTATAAATATATATGTTCATTTCCGATGAATTGGAAATAGATAAATCCATGGGGTAGGGAGAGAATAGCTAGACCCATCCTTTTAGGAATAGATTCTAATGGAAATCGGCATTACCATATCTAAATTATAGCATTCATAATTTTAAAAATAAACTTGAGAACGTTCATTCCATTTCCATTTCATTCAGGCATATCAATCATATCATAAGCGTTGGAAAATTTAATATTGCATTTATGAAAACAAGGTTTTGGTAGTTATGAAAATTTGAGAGGAGGGAATTAATAAATTTGCTGCTTAATTCTAATTTAAAAACTTTCACTGATCAAGAAGTCTTGAAACTTTCACCTATAAACGTGGGCCAATAGGCTTAATGCAATTAATCCCATTATGATGCTTTCATAGCCCAATTAATTGATCTCATCAAGCTAAATTTTCACAAAATTAATCAACTAATTTAACCCTTAATCTAATCAAGCTCAAGTCATTTCCTCTCATTAATTTTCCATCTAACAATCGGACTAATTCTTATAAGTCAAACTTTTAATTATCATTCTAAAATTAATCTCATAATTCTAGAATAACTATTAATTATGATTAACATCTAACTAAATTCCATGGAAACCAATAAATAAGTGGATATTATGTTATATCCTTCCATCTACAATTTTGTCCAAGTATGGTTCTTCCATCATCAAATCTCCTAATTTGGCATGAAAAGATATAAAATTATATCTATACTATTAATAAAGTGACCACCTTTCTTTTAGTATTTTTCAAGTGTTTTTTCTAAAATATCCTTATTTTAAAAAAATATTCTCATGTCTATATAAAATAACTACCATCCAACTACCCTCTCTCCTCCTCCCCTTACGACAACTGCTACTGCATAACAATTCCAAAATGGCCATGTATAAATTATACATATTTTTATTTTTCTCAACTTCTTTTTGTAGTCAGCCATTTAAACTATTTTTTTATTTATGTTAATTTTTTTCAAATATGCATGAATGAGTTTGACATTGATGTTAATTGATTGATTTTTTTCCCCTATTATCTATATTTATATTATTAGTAAAGCATGTACCCCTTTTTTATGAGTTTTTGGCTTATTTGCAACCCACTGGCCCCACCTCCTCTTTTTTTAAACTTCTAATTACTACCATTTATAACTCACATTTTTAAGCCTACACTTACCATTGTATCAAAAAACTTTAATTTTTTATTTATGAAAAAAAATAAAAAATATTTTAAAATTATTAAAACCAAATTACACTTCATAAAAAATAAATAAATATTGTTATCATATTAAAAAGGCTATAGAAATTTTAGCACGTGTCTTGAATGTGCTAAATTACTAGTATTAGTTAAAATTTTAATAGCCCAATTATTATGCATTCCTTGTAATTTGATTTTAATGACCAATTATAGAGAACACAGCGAAATACTTGTAAGCCAAACACTGTTGAAAATATAGGTGATTCACTTATTTATTTAAATAAAGATGGATCATTTATTAACTTACCCCAAACAAATAACTAAATTATGTGACATTATTTGTCTTCAATCAAAACTCTCTAGAAGGCATTGTTTAGTGCACTTTTTCTTCACTGACTGGCGACTGCCCTACCCACATATCAGCATTGGTATCACAGTTTCCTCATTTTGACTGTGGGGTCACATATATAAATTAATCTGAATTATTGATGCGCCATTGGAACATCCACGATTGGACATCAAAATCTCCACAACTTAGAATTATTTTGGGAATACAAAACTCTGGGGACATAATCTCTTACCATCCTCATGTGCGGAAACCAGTGGCGTGGCGTATTTAGAGATTTAGGTAAGTGAGGTCAAAATATTAATAAAAAATAAATTTAAAATAATTAATATTTGATAAAAATAAAATTTAAATACATTAATTTACTTTTTCCTCAACGAATTTTCATATTTTGAAATATTGTCATAATATCATCATTTGAAATGCTCATAAATACATCTCCTTCTTTAGAAGTAATTAAATAATCATTAAGGAAGTCATCATTCATTCGGTTCCATAAATCAGTCTTGATAAATTTTATCACTAAGAAAGCTCTCTCTACACTAGTAGTGGCGACTGACAAAAACAACGAAAATTTCACAAGTCGGTACACATGAGGATACACCAAATGCTTCTTTGTCTCAACTAACTTTTGGATAGATCACTAATTCTGTTCACATCAAAAAATCTTATATTATCAGAACTCACATCAATTATATAATTCTCAAGCAGACAACGAAGCTCAATTAAATCATATTCTCTAAAATCATCAGAATATAACGTAGCCAATCTTATGATCTTTTCTATATCAAAACTTGCAAATGACTGAGATGGAGACAAACAAGTCATACCATGAAGTAAATTAGATGTTACCTCATTAAATCGATTATTTAATTGCTAAAGTTGTCAATCAATAACTTTATAAAATACTTCAATACGGTAATGATGTAAAGTTGTATATTCAGCAACTCTTTGCTTTAATCTTTCCGAAAAGACATAGAGATTATCAAATATAGGTATCTCAATATCATGTTTGATGCAAAATTTAGATACCTCACCAATAAGTGATTTACATCCACTATCTCTTGTCTTTTGCACCATTTCTTTGCTACTCGAACAAGCAATATGGCATTTACAATATCTTGTTCCCTTCTTTATAAAGCTAAACTAAGCTCATTTGTGATACTGAGAATATTCTTCATAAAATGCAATATAAAAACAAATTCAAATTTTAGATAAGCATCAACAAGCCCATGTGCTTTCTATTTTTCATCTGATGAGTCTACATCCATACTAACAGTGTCAAGCACATCAATTATTGAATCAAACAATAGAATAAAGTTAACAAAAGACTTAAAATGAGATCCCCAATGAGTATCACTTGGTCTTGCAAGACCTAATTCTTGATGTAGACCCCAACCAATCTGAAGCTCATACATTTCAAATGCCTTTTGGATTTTGAGAATTTATGCATTTGGAAGCTCATCTCTACGTTTAGAAGAAGCTCCCACCACATTTATCACAGCTAAAACTAAGTTAACAACTCCATCAACTTCATCACATTTTTTACTAATCCCAACAAGAGTCAATTGAAGTTGATGAGAAAAACAATGAACTGAATGAGCTGACTTATTTTCTCGTTGAACTAAAGCTTTAAGTCCATTAAATTCACCTTGCATGTTACTTGCTCCGTCATAGCATTGACCATGTATATATGATATTCTTAATGAATGTTGAGCAAGCAATGAAGCAACTCCTTCTTTTAGAGATAAAGTCCTAGTATCACGAATGTGAAGAATCCCAATAAATCACTCCATTACAAATCCTCTCCTATCAACATATCGCAAAACAAGAACCATTTGCTCCTTACATGATATATCACGGGATTCATCAACAAGTATACTAAAGTAATCACCATTTAAATCCTCTATGATGACCTTAGTTGTTTCCACAGCACATGCACATATAATTTCTTTTCGTATTATTGGACAAGTGAGCTGATTATTTTTTGGTGCTTTTCTCAATTTTGCAGCAACATCTTTTTCACAATTTTCTATGTAGTATCTCAAAAGTGCAAGAAAGTTACTTTTATTTAATGATGATGCACTTTCATCATGACCTCGAAATGCCATTCCTTGACCCAAAAGAAATCTCATAGCCTTAATTGATGCAATTAAATGTATCTGATACTCCAACTTAGCTTGACTTGATTGCTTATCCAAAGCTGCTTGAATGGATTGACTCTATTGCATCAAATTTTCACACTTTTTTTCTGATTTGTGATGATCACTATTAGGCCCACCGATATGAGTAGAAAATCTTTCCTTTTTATTTTAAGCCCAAAATCCTTTAGTTGAAAATGTATCTCTCCTATGTTGATGTACATTTTCATCCTTAAATAGATAGCAAGGAAGGCAAAAGGCTGCATCTGATGATACACTATACTCCAACCAATCAGGATAAATATCAAACCACTTATGATTAAATCGATGCATCACACTAGACATTTCAGTTTGTGGAAACTTATGATTTCGTGGTTGACAAGGACCTTCTTGAATATATGACCTTCTTACTGTATTACGATCATTTGGGTGATATTTCAAAATTGATAATCTTTTTGCAAGATCGGCCTTTAAAGAGTCTAAATCAACTCCTTGATTTTGTTTTTCGAGCAATTGTGATCTCAAATTATCGTTGCAAGGTGGATCTTTCGATTGATTGACACTTTCTTGAAAGAGAGTCAAATTATGTGAAGACGAAGTAGAGCTTCCAAACTTTAAAATTTGGGTGAAAAACTTATTTATCGACATGTGAACACTGTAAAATAAATTTAAATACAATTAATTTAGTTTCTTTCATAATGCATGATTCATAAATATTCACAATTTCTAAATTCTAACCATAAATCCTAACTTTTTTATCTAATGCAACAACCATCAATTACATAACAATTAATAACAAGTTAACAATTAAAATATGCATATACAAAAAGTTAATAAATTAACACTATCAATTTATCCTAAATTTTAATTTATTAAACTTTGACTTTTTTTATTCATTTTAAAAAAATCCTAACTTTTTCATTTAATGCAACAATCATCAATTACATAACAATTAATGACAAGTTAACAATTAAAATATGCATATACAAAAAGTTAATAAATTGACATTATCAATTTATCCTAAATTTTAATTGATTAAACTCTAACTTTTTTTACCCATTAAAAAAAATCCTAACTCTTTCATCTAATGCAATAATCATCAATTACATAACAATTAATAACAAGTTAAAAATTAAAATATGCATATGCAAAAAGTTAATAAATTAACATTACCAATTTATCCTGAATTTTAATTCATTAAACTCTAACTTTTTTTACCCATTAAAAAAAATCCTAACTTTTGTTATTTAATGCAATAATCATCATTTACATAGTGATTAATAACAAGTTAGCAAATAAAATATGCATAAACAAAAAGCTAAACAAGTTAACAATTTAAAAAAATAAAAAAAACCTAACTTTTCTAATACAGAAATCAAGAAATAAACAAAAGAAAAGCAAATAACTTGCATTGTTTTGGCCCTTAATATTCTTTTTAAATCCCAAGTGGTGGATAATATTAAAAAAAAAAAAAAGAATCTTTTGTCTTTGTTTGTTTGTTGCTTTCTGAATCTGAGAGGAAAAGGAAGAATAAAGGAAAAGAGTAGAAGTGGGGACTACGTGGGGCGGACCGCTTGTTTTGATGTTTTCTGGCCATTTTTAATGTTTTTTTCATGTTTCATGGGACCAAAACGACATTGTTTTGGCCCCTTTTTTCAGTTAACTCCACAATTTATGAAAAATAATGGAGATGTGCAACAATGGGCGCTCGAATCCCAAACCATCTCGCATCCGTTGGCTTTAAGCTCCAATCAACAACCAACTTTGTTGGGATCATTTTATTCATAAGTAGAGTCAAAATATTTATATACCCATCATTTTAATATATATATATATATATATATATATATATATATAAAATAGCAAGTGGGGTTAACTAACCCCACATGCTTAGCTGTAAATTTGTCACTAGTGGGAACACATCCCGCAATGTATTTATAATCTCATGGATATATTCTAAATCTAAACAATAAAAAGAATAATACATAATGATAAAAAATTATTTTTTATATTAATACTAGATGAATAAGATTACTTCCACCAAGATACGCATAGTCTTCGGAGTCACCACTCTCTAACAGAATCAAGTCTGTTGACAAACAATGGTATCACATCACTTGATTAAATAATAAATAATCGCATTGTCAAACTGAAAACATGGTATCACATCACTTGATTGATCACTTGATTAAAGCTAAAGACAATGACAAAAATTTGTTTCCAGCTTCTAGAAACCCGCTACATCCTATACAAATCCAGTATGAAAGACAAAAAATTTGTGCACACATGTTCAGAATCCACGCAACATGATATAATTGGGATTGCCAAGAAAGAAAAGAGGAGACTTTTCAACTATTAGGAATCTCATCCTCGTATTAAGTAGTAACTTCTCAAGTCTGTTAACGTCCTGGAGGAGGTTCTGAAAGCAATAACTTGTTTAATTCTACCGCGTCCATGCCCATGAACAGTGCAAGAAGGCTACACTGCTCACTTTTCCTTCTCTTGTATGAATCAGAAACTTCATCATTCTCCTTCATTTCAATTACATCTGCATCTGATTCTCTTCGTTCTTCAGCCGACCAGCATGTGTCTGATTCTTTTCTTCCTTGAGTGGACCGGGTTGCATCTGATTCTTTTCGTCCTTCAGCTGGCGGGCATGGCTGCTTCATGTCATCCTTCAAACGCACACTCAGTTTATCCTCTACGTTGGTTCTTGATCGAAAGTTGACAATGTCTTCATTGCGATGAGCGTATACAACACCTAAAAGAACATAAAGAAATTAATTTAGTTCAATAAACAGAAAAAGAAAGTAAGAAACCAAATAGTTACTTCTCAATACGCAATTGATAATTAAGATATGCCCACCTCATGAAATGCATCTTCTTGCAATAAGCTAAAATTGAAAAGCACTCAGAAGATGGCAAGTTAGCAAGCTCACCAAGATCTTCAAGCATTGGATTAACTCCTGTCTTCCTCTTATCTTTAAGCTTGTTACATTCAGATTCTACTGAATTCTTAGCAGCTATTTCTTTCTGAGGAGGATCAAAATTGATTCCAAGTTCAGACAAGTCAAGCCGTGAGCTATGATTGTGATTGTATTCTTTTCCTTGGTTTTCATGACATTCTACAATCTCGCTAGTGAAAAGCTTATTTGAAAGATCACGGAACAAATTGCAAATACCAAACAGCTCACCCTGAAACTCCTTGCAATCCTTTACATAACAAAAAATAATTAAAAAAAAGGTAAGGAACATTTCAAAACGAGTTGAGATGATGAAATACAATTTTGAAACAAAGAAAAACAGCTTTTCTACCTGTACGCCTTCAAAATATCGTTTCTCCATTTTTCCCGCAACAGCAATATTTGATAGCTGTTGCTTATATACCTGCCTTGTGTAGACAAGTTCCTCAAGAGAACCAGCTGCAAGAAGACGGAAAACAGTTACATGCCGCTTCTGACCAAAACGAAATGACCGGTCTTGTGCCTGCAAATCCTGAGCAGGATTCCAGTTTGGGTCAAATATTACAACCCGATTTGCACTAACAAGATTTAGCCCAAGTCCGCCAGCTCGAGTAGAAATCAGGAACACCTGAAGTTAGAACCTTAGTTTTCCATTTGAAGTAGCAAAAAGAATTATATTGCAAACTTTGAGTTCTGTTATCAAAATTTAACCTGTTTACTTGGGCTTGAGTTAAAGTCATCCACGAGAGACTGACGCAGACTGGTTGGTGTGGAACCATCTAGTCTTGAAAAGCTATACCCTTTACGTATAATGAACTTTTCAAGTATATCCAGCATTCTGCTAGATAGGAGAATTTTTTGGTAAGATATGCATATCAAACAGTGTTCATAAAGGAACAAGTCATATTACACAACAATGAAAGATGATCCTGTGTCACCTAATTCAATAAAAGAAAAAATTAATCCTATTCAAAAAACAAGTAGAAGAAAAATAAATTTGACATTCAAGCCCCATTAATTAGATCATATTAAACAGAACTTGTTGAAGCTGACTTGCGAAGTATCAGATACATCAAACAATTCATGTTAGGTTTTTACTTCCATTTTTCAATCTGTTTTTCCCCAAGTAACATTACATTTATCATCCATATTTGGATCTTGTTTATTGCAATCACAATAACCACAACAAAATATACTTGACAGCTGTAAAACCTAAGTTCAACTAGTAGCACACAGCTTAAGACACAAAAGTGTAGCATTCTAACATATTACCTGACTGAATAACTGAAGAGAAGAATCTTGTCACCCTTGGAAATCCAGGAGTGCATCAATTTCTCCAAAGCTCTCATTTTTCCACAATGTCTAACGTCACTCAGGCCCATGAAACTGTCATTCTGGGCGCTACCTCCCACTAAATCAATATCAGTACCAAATACAGCAGAAGCAAATTCTGCATCCTTTCTTTGCTTATCTTCATCATCCTTTGGGTTGGGTTTGATAAGCTCCAGGTGATTGCTTAACTGTAAAATAGCAAATGTAAAAGAAAGAAGATAAATGTTGGAGGATAAAATGTAGAAAATTCTGCTCTTTCATCAGCAATATTCTCCTTAATGAAACAAAAAATAGTCAGAGTAATTCCCCCATGTCAACACTAATGCGGCTGTACTATCAAAGCATAATGGCATGCTCAACAGATCCCCTCATAGACCTCACTATCAATTTCTTACAAAATGAAAATACCAGTGTCAAAATATTTTGGTAACCATCTATGTTAAGGTGAATGCCATAAGCAACATTCCTGATATCACAACTCAGTTTCTAGATCCTACTTTGCTGTTATTTATAAAGTAATTAATTGATAAAGGTCTTTATTTAGCTTATATAACGAAATGAGAATACAGCCATTGATAATTATAACTTCATTGCTCTGAGAAAAAAAATTAAATAAAAAGATGAAAAAGATATACAAATGTATAAGTCCATATGCAGATGCCTTGACAGACAGAAGATAGCTGGTTTACATTTCAGCTTTCTTTATACTCCTCATCTTTTTCTGTTCACATACCTATTTAATTTAAATCAATATTGTATGATTATTTATTAAACAACTTATTTAGAAATGACCGAGAAGTATACAGAAAAAGTCAGTCGATTAGAAACAGATACCTGCTGGAGCTTGACCAAGCAAGGGAGAACAAGGCAAAAAGGGCAAGAATCACAACCTTCTTCATTATTTCTATGAAGATAAGGCCAGATTACACCATTTGGAACTGTTCTTTTGCAACACTCAACTTGTTTGAGAGGGCTCCCACAACCACATGGAAGGTCCTTATTGATGAGGCATTGGATGTCAGGTAGCTGCAAGGTCCTCTGATAAACCCGTTTCTGCAATTCACTCATAGCAGAAAATACAACGTTATCTTCCTTTCCCATCATAAGATGCCCTATTGTTTCTTCTTTTGTCCTTCTAAGCATATATTTTTGTAAAACTGACACTAAGTGCTGTTTTCTCTCATCAGCAACTCGGACAAATTGTTGTGGAGCACTTGATCTCTGACCGTGCTTGAGAGGTTCGTCATAAAATTCTCGAAAATGCTCCCGTGTCCCCAAGCAACCAGGCACCACCCAGTCAAATAGATTGAATAATTCCATAATTTTGTTCTGCATTATAGTTCCAGTAAGACCATAACGCTTCAGGGTTCTAATCTTCAAACATGCTGCATATAGTTTGGATTTCTCATTCTTAAGTCTGTGTGCCTCATCAATAATCACAATCTCCCACCGAATATCTGACAAAATGCTTCCTTGTATTCGATATGTGTCAAAGCTGGTTATAAGAATCTCAACACCATTTGCTTCTAGTTTGTTGATTATTAAATCACGATTTGCTCCATGGTAAACAGAAACAGTAAAAGTGGACCATTTGGAAAATTCACACTCCCAGTTAAGAATGAGAGAACTGGGGCAAATTATTAACACAGGACCCTTCTTGTCCATTTGTTTTCCCTTGTGAGATGTTAAGTCAGGCTCTGAACCCTTCCCAAACACAGCAGACAAGAAAGCAATTGTTTGAATGGTCTTCCCCAATCCCCTAATGCATGCATGTCATAGATCCAGAAAAGGAAATACAGAAGGAATTAACTTAAATATGATATAGTGGGGTTAATAAAAATATGAACGGAAATGAAAGAAAGGAAAAAGAAAAAAGAATGTAATTGATAGAAAAACATGAGATATGTAATAGATAATTTTAGATATTTATTACAGAACATACCAATGCATAAAACACGTCCAAAGAACAAATGAATTTGCCATAATACTTGCATGGCTGAGAAAATATATATGGAGAACTAAATTAGAATTTAGTAAAAGTATAGCACTACTGTGATAATAGTATACCATATGCTCCATAAGGTGATCATGACCTGTAAACTATTACTTCAATTCATATAGAAATGAAACATTCTAATGAGATTGTGAATAATAATCCATCTCATCTTCAGAAACAACAGTTATCCAGAAAATTTTTGCATTTAAGACAAACTAGTAAGAGAACTGGGAATATAGGAAGCCAAAAGAATATCCATTTCTTTTACATTGCTATTTTTCCTAATTCAAAAAAAATATCAAAATCCTCCGCAATTTCTCCTTAGAAATTTTCACTTTTATAAAAAGCTCTATTAACCATTTTATCTAAACACTACCAAATGAATTGGGACAAGCAAGTAGCTTGGTAGCGAGCTTCCATACTTGCAAGCACATCTGTCTCAGGTTCGAGTCCCATGGGTGGAGTTGGAGAACTGGTGATGATCCTCTTCAGGGAAAAAGAAGAAGAAGAAGAGGAAAAAAAGAAAAAAGGAAAAAAAAATAAAAAAGAAGGAAAAAAGAAGAAGAAGAAGAAGAAGATCAAATCAATTCCTCTCTAAAAGTGCAAGCAAACAGTCATTTATTAATGAGTCCTGTTTTGATTGCATAATCAGTCCATCACAGTAAACATCCAGGGAGATGCTGAGTCACTGAAAGCTGAAGGAATGGACACAAGGTAAAAATGATATAAGGAGAAGTAGACCCGCATGTAATATCTAACTCAATATCTGATGAACATTCAGATTAGAATGAATTCACCCACCAAAAATAGAATATTGTCAATAAGCAGTTTTAGAACCAGATAGAAAGAAATTAACCTATAAACAATGAAATTCATGGTACATTCAATGGCAACAATAGGAATGACATAAAAGAGAAGGCAACGGTAGGATTACGTTAAAGAAAATTTTCTAACTTTGTGAAATGAAGTTAAAATGATAAATATTTACTTGTACTGCACTGTGAATCAATGGGAATGCAGGGAATGGTTGCATAAATTACACAGAGTTGAATAAGAATAAAAAAAGATTAAGTTTTGGTTGAATTTCTCCTCCTCTACTTTCTATTTATGATATAGTTCCAGAGAAAAGGGCTGCCAGGTAATAAGTGGGTTCGTACTTCTTCTCATGTGTGATTTGATGTATGAATAATCAAGTAATCTACAGACAAGGACTTCACATTCTAATGGGTAACAATTTCTGCACATCGAAGTTTAAGAATTACATATATAATCTATCCCTGCCTGTTTGAGTAGTGGAAGAACTACTGATATTCTTTCTTGAATCACTTGGCACGAGTGTAATGAATCTCCACACAAGCCAGTTGGCCAAAGTACCCCCAGTGCTTGCTTGTTAAATCAGCGTTTTTCAAAATATTTTATGTTTTTACTCTATCATACTTCCGGACGTCCTTAGCTTGGAAAGATGCATTTGGTTATCAAAATAGAAATGCATGACCAACTGAAAACCCATATAAAATGTGCAGCAAAATTCTAGAAGCGAAACAGTATCAGCAGAAAAGAAAGAATATGAAACAAATTTGCTGCTTAACCATTCACTTCGGTACCATCCAGAAAGCAACAAAAATTTCTCACAGCCGCCTAACAAAATTTTCTGTCCACTTGAAAGTGCAGAAAAAAGGATCGTAGACTATTAATCTACTTTGTCAAATGGCTTAATGAAGAAAAGTAAAAAGAGTTACACACGATTGATCATGTGAAAAAGAAAAGGAGACATGAAGAAAACCATCAGAGCAGCAGTCAAACTGAAATGAGACCAGATTTTATCTTTAGAATCCAGCTAATAAGCTATTATCAGAAAAGTTAAAACAGAAACTTACATGTCATCTCCTAGAACTCCTCCATGGTTGTTCCTGTACAAGTTATACAAAAAGTTCACCCCTTCTCTTTGATGTTCCAAAAGTCTACTATTTATAGATGCAGGAACCTGAAAATTGTTTAAAGCACATGGGAAATGTTCAACATTCAAACCTTTCGTGTAAAAAATATATTCTTTGTATTTGTATTTGTATTACATGTAGCATGACCAACTAAAATTACGATAGTAATGTTAGATTTTGTACTGGTATGCTTAATGTTCCCATTACTGAAACCAAGTTCTTGAAACTTCATTAGCCTTATGTATTAAACACAATGTCTACCACCAGAAACAAGAAACAGAAAGATTTCATTTTTTAACAACACTCTATGAACACTTGTTGTTGTGAAACTTGGCGTGATAATTAGAACACAATGACAACAATCATACTGGAACTTTACAATGTGTCCAAGTTTGATGCTCAAGACTATAACTAATTTCCCTCCCTTTTCTGAATGGAAAATTAACTAAGCTTTTCCTCCCTTTTGGAGGCAGTTCATCCTTCATAGACATATTTGTCGTAGGTAATGACTTCAACATACAGACATGTATATAAATAAGAAATCCACTACTTTCACACACACACATGCATGTCTTCTTTGTAGATGAATTTGGCTATAAAGATTTATTTGGCACACATTAAAAACTTAAAGTGTCAAATTATTACATTTAAAAAATTTAGAGTCCAAATTAATACAGAAGAATAAATTTAAAGAGATTTTTATTTATTTATTTATTTTCTAAAAGAATTTTTACAGTAAGACTACCAGGGTAAAGGATCATAACTCAAAAGGGAAGCTGGTGTTATACCAATTATCAAGGTAATGATTTTGAAGTCAAAATAAAAAACAAATAGACGAACATATAAAAATTACACTAAAATATGCAACACAAAGTCAAAAATATTGAACTTTTAACAAAGGGGTACTCCAATTTCACCTGTACAACAGGAATTTCGCCAGGTTGAGACAGAACAAGAGGCTCATAAGGCCCAATGTGATCAAGGTGACGAAAAAACTCCAATTTGGCCTCTTTCGGTCCATTTTCCTCTTCCCTTTCCTCCTCTGCTTTGTCGCTATCATTTTCACTTCCAGGATTCAAATTGGCCTCCCTTCTAAAGCTTGCCAGTTGAGTTTGCGAACAGAAAGAGGTATCTTCCTGGAGGCGCAAAAGCTGCCGAGAGAGCGAGGATTTAGGCGGCTTTCTTGATAAAATTGAGTCGAACTCTTGGGAAATTTGTGAACAAGAAAGAGTAGAACTTGAGGAGAACGATAAATTACTTTTGCAGGGCTTCAACGCCTCCTTGAAAGCGTTAAATGACATGGGGATCGTGAGAATTTTTTGACGAGTGTCTGTAATTCAATGTTTTCAGTGTGTATTTTCTTTTCTATGGTAGTACAAGTGTGTTTATTTTCGGTTTATGTGTTTTGCGGGTTTTAGAGTTTGAGGAACTGGAACCAACCGCCAAAGTCCTGGAGGACATTTGACTATTTGTTTACCACCCGGCCTTGACTCTTGGTGGCCTTTGGTTAAATTTCGAAAACAATTTTCAGTTTTCATACATTTTCAAAAATTAGAAAGACGGTTCAAATTTAAAAATAAAAATAAAATCATGTTGAATGTTTTATTAAAAAGTAATGATGCTGCTGAAAGCTGCGTATAGAGAAAAAATGGGTTGTGCTACGGGTAAATCGACCAAAGAGGTCGAATACTTAGTGTTGTATATATTTAGGGGTTTGACATCTACAACCATAACACACGTTAAACTAGCCGAAGCGTCACCGGCTAAGGTACTCTGATGCTCAAGTTAGTTCTAGTCAAAATGAAAAGATCGAACAGAATAATACATAGAATGTAAGGCTTATAGTGTATTGGGCATTACCTTAAGCGTGATTGAGTCTGAAGTATTTATAGCCTTCTCCAGACGTGATTTGACCCTATTACCCTTATCAGGTGTATTGATTTTTGTTTTTGTCAGGGGGTTGGTGGTCATTCCATGTCTAGATTTTAGTACTATTCCAGGTGACTAAATTTTCTGTTTTCCAGGATGAACAGTGCCAGTGGAGGCGCGTCTCTGCCAAAGTTGGTGGCAAGGTTGGCAAAGTTGTCAGAGTTGGTGGCAGCGACTGTACTGGTTGTCACGCGTCATTAATAAGGAGGCATGCAGCGTATTAGACTAATAAACACAGCAAGGATCTGAGTCAACGTCGAAGTGGGTTTTGAGGTCGATACACGTCGATCAGACTTAAATATTCGAACTTCTGGAGTGGTCCTAAAGTCGATACAGGTCGACCGTAGCCTTAACAAGTGAGGTCGATACCAGTCGACCAAATAGACTTACCATTGGCCTCTTGGGCTGTCTCATTTGATGTTGGGTCTGTTAGGCCTACTAGGTTATCCCATATCATGAGTTCCCCCCAATTTATGGTCTTGATTGAGCTTGTCAACGAGAAGGAGCAGGAAGTTTACATTCAACTATGGCGGTTACTATGCTCGACCAAGATTTTTGAATTCTCGACTTGAGTTTTTAAACTGCCAACTCGGGTTTTTAAACTACCGACTAAGGTTTGAGGCGGTTTCTTTAGATTTAATGCGGCTATTAGTACACAGAATATAAAGCGTACTGAGACAGGTTGTTATCATAGCAGTTACACGAATTTTCGTGCATGAATGCCTATAAATAAGAGGATAACTGACTTTATTTACACTTTTGTTGTCTGAATTTTTGGTCGAATCCCCATTTTTGAAGCCCTTCAAGTTCTGTGCTTTGCCTTTGTGAAATTTCCACTGTAAGTGTCTTTGCTATTCTTGTTCTTTTCTACCTTTCCTTTATAGAAGCATGTTTGCTAGCCCAGATTTTGATAGCACTAGGTTAGAGAGTATGGCACATGGTGGGGAGACTAGGGCCAAGAACATATCTGAGTTATCTCGTAGGAGTGAGTCCAGTTCGTCTGTGAGCAAAAGCTCTAGCTCGAGCAGTAGCAGTAGCTTGAGCGATGTTAGGGTAGTATCAGAGGGGGAGGCTGGCCCTACTGATATTCTTGCAAGTCGGGGTCGATTATTTATCCCTGACCATTACACCGAAATAGCCTCCAAAATAATCGTTGCAGATTTAGTCTGTATTAGAGCAGCGTATCATATCCCTAATGAGTATGAACTGGTAGCACCACGGACCCGTGGTGGAACCATTGACCTCCCCGGGAGTTTATAACTGTATTTGAGAAGGGGTTAAAGTGTGGCCTCAAGTTCCAACTTGCCCAGCCCATAGTCAACCTCCTCCTAGGACTAGGGGTCTGCATCATCCAACTACTCCCAAATTATTTTGCTATGCTGTACAGTTTTGCTGTGCTAATGTACCTATACGACCATCTTGCCACCTTTGCTAATTTCTCCAATTTATTCCATCTTTCCATGTCCCAAAAGTCGGGCAGTAGTGAAGAGTCTGGTTTCTATTACTTGACTGCTCGATCTCGATGAAATTTTTGACATCCCTCGTCTCTTCTTACGGGCAAGAGTGGAAAAATTATTATTTTTATATTTGAGGGCCTAGGCTTCTTGTTATCCTGAGGGGTTGGTGGAGGAGGCCTATGGAGATGCCCGGGAACCAAACACTTAGCTGGCCTAACACCTTCATCCGAGATCTGGTTGAATTTGGGCAAATGGAGGCCTCAGTTCTGACCGAAGAGAGGTGTTTAGTTCTAGTTGGCCTATTACCTACTCAACTCGACTTGCCTACGGGCGATCGACTAGGTAGAAACTTTCCATCGACTGTTTTCATTGCACGCTATCTTTCTACTCGAATCTAATATTATTTTTAAATTATTTGCCCGTGCAGATCGCAATAAAATAGTGGTCCGCAGTTGCAATGAATCCCAAGTTCGGGCATTGAGCGTCGAGGTACATCGACAAGCTGCTGCTACTGCTCAATGAGAAGGTGCTGCTGAGCAGGCAGGCTCAGCGAGGTCAATGTCTGCACCACCTCCACCATAAATCGAAGTGGCTCCTGAGACCCAATCTGCTCGTCGAGAGGAGCCCGAGCAGAGCAGTCTTGCGGGTCGGGGCAAGAGGCAGCTAGACAAATAGGGAGGTTTAGCTCCAAAGAAGGCTACAGAGGGTAAAGAAAAATAAAGCGTTGTGATAGGTTGGGACCTATTTGTAAAGCCTGGTGATGGCCCGCTGTTCTGACTTCCTCAGCTATCTTCTCTGCGATTCCCCACCGACTAAGATTAGGAGGTAACCAACTCAACCTGAATTATCAAGGGAGGGCTGATAGGTGCCGAAGCACTAAAGTGGATGACCTCAGGGCTTTTTGTAAACAACCAGCTGAAGCTGATGAACTTGAGCCAACTCAGGACGATGAAGGCAATGTCCTATTACTGTAACGTGGTAAGTATGAGATCGATAAGCTCAACCACATCTTTTCTGTTATGCTCATATTGATTTGAGAATAATAATTTAATGTTTTAGATAAGGCAACTGGGCTACAATATGTTCCGACGATCTGAGATGGCACTGGTTGCCAAGGAAGAGTTGGAGGCGGGAGGAGAGATAGAAACGCTCAAGGTGCAACTCAAATCCTCCAAGCTCCAAGTCGAACAGCTGAACAAAAGGGTAGTCAACCTCCAACAGCAGCTCGACTCCAAGGATTAGCAGTTGGTCCAGGCCATCAAGGATCGGAGCCGCATGGATAATATTATCAAGAAAACACATCTCGACCTTCAGGTGAGCTTCAGTTCTGGTTAGGCCAAAGGTCATGCAGAGGCGACCAGCCAAGCTAAAGAGGCCTTCCTCTGGCATCTGCCTATGGTGCGGTGCGAGGCTGTTGAGTAGTTTGTGGTGAGCACCACCTTTCAAGATGCCAGTACAGTTATAGCCCTAACCGATGCTGGCAAAGCATATCACTAGGCCATCAAATAATTGGAGCACATAAGTTATTGCTTTCATGCTAGGATAGAAGCCGGATGAGCCTTATGCTCAACAAAAGGCTGGAGCCTTTCCCCGAGCCAGAGGAAGGTGGCACCGAGCAGGCTCTAGAGGGCGGACCTACTATCGCTGCACCCGATGCACCGCTGTCTGAGGTAGAAAAGAATAAGGCTAAGGTCAATGCCCGGCTAGAATAGATATACATTGAGTTCGCATTTGTGGAGGAACTCATAGCCCAGTTGAAGGATGAAGAGGTCAACCTGGAGTAGTATGTGCTGCGGTCGACTAACTCATGGGTGACCTCTTGGGACCTTCTGAACTTCCTTAGGTAGTTTCTTCGCTTGCTTGTGCGG